>PVJL010009853.1:0-27449 GCA_004026885.1 Lyroderma lyra | reverse complement strand
GGCAGTTGTTTTGACTTCTTCCCTTCTCTTTTCCGTTGCTCTGTTAACACCTGAAGAAACCCTGGGTCACTTAGAGATCCTCCAAAGTCACAGTCAGCCCCGTGGAGCGTGTCACGTGCAGATGCAGAGACAAAGTGGGGCCCCCTTTCAGGGGGGAAGGAAGGCCACCCCACCGAGCCCTGAGGGATGTTCAGGCTGCTCGAGGTCTTCTGCTGTGAAGGGCAGGTGCCCAACGGGCGCCCCTTACCTTTACGGGAGTGAGGACAGCTGTGACGTGACGAACCCTGTGCAATGTCACGACACTGGCATCGTGCGCTTCAACCATGCCCGTGTCCCCAGCCGTGACCTCTCACACGCCCCCCTCGCCGCGGCACCAAGCGGTCAGCGTGCAGGGCCTGTTCGGGGGTGTCGTCTGCACACGGTGGAGGGTGCCGGGCGGCGTGCGACGCTACTGATTTTTATGAAAAGAGGGGAAATTGCCTTTCTTAGAGATTGCGATCCCTTTTTAAATGAAGGGAAAGTGAGTTGCCAGTTGCCCTCAGTAAGGAACGCAGTCCGAACCGCCCGTGAACCAGCTGGTGGCAGTGTCTTCATGGAGAAAAGAGGAAGTGCTACCAGGCCACCTTCCGATGATGGATCTCGGGTCCTCACTGTGCTGCTCCCAACTCTCCTCAGCAGCCTTCTGGGTAGTTTGTGAACAAGCTTCTGCCACCAGGGCATGACATACTTTATATGAGGCGCAAGGAAAATGTTTGGTGTCGTTCGTACCGCTGGGCCCTTTCTCGGGGTGTCGGTGAACCGACGGCGGCACGCGTTGGCCAGGTTGCGCGCCCGCTGACGGGCGTACCGGCGGGCCCGAGCTGTGCGGCTGAGACACGTTTTTGACAGGTTCAGTGTCTCCCTTTCCTGTGTTGGACCAGAGACTTGCATTCCACTTTCTCCTCTAAAATGACCCTCCGGACGCTTTCCTCATGCACTCCCTGCAGAGACATGTCACAGAGAAGCAGAGCGCCCGGTGTTATTTCTGTCACGTAATCAGGTGACAAACAAGTCAGCATCCTTGCCAACATTTAAAGCCCCTGGTGCCAGGAAAGATTGCCAATCAGGTCTTGGAATAACGTTGTCCTCCTACTGAAAGGCACCAAAAATATCCCCAGCTCTGACCCCTCCATCTGGGCGTATGACTTCACTCCTTGTCTGAGGGACCAGATCCCCCGCCCACACGGGCTGCGGGCTCCCTCTGCCCCGTCTCCAGCTGGGAGCTGGTCCTAAGCCCACACAGATGTGCTCAGAGCCGGTGCCCACAGCCAGCAGGCAGCCTGAGCCCTGGGCCAGCGGGCACGCTGAGCAGCACGAAGCAGTGGTCAGTCTGCGCTGCCCCTCCCACTCCAGGGGCTGAGCCTTCTTACTGCCCTGGGGGTCAGGGCTGGGCCACGCCGCGCTCAGCCTCATTTCCAAGGACGTGTCATTCTAATCGACATTGCACTTGCGGGTCTTTACTAGCCATATTTGCCCTCCCCTGCTGCCCAGAAGATGCAAAGCCCTTCACACTCGTGGCGGACCAGGGTCACCTGCCCGGGCTGCACAGCAGGTTGCAGGAAGCTGGGACGGGCAGCCTTGGATTTGCGGCTTCGGTCCGGGAGCTATGGTGGGTGAGTGACGTGCCCTTCGCTCATATACCACGTGGGAGCGTAACGCCGAGAGCGAGGCTGGGGTGGCCAGGGGCAAATGGGCCTCGGATACGTTTCTGTCAGGTGGTTTGTCCGCTCTTTACCCTGTTCAATGTCACTTAGGTGTGCAGAAATGACAGCCTTGTACAAAAGCTGTCACAAAGTGCTGTGTGGCAAGGCCCTCGGGGCATCTGGGAAGCCGGTATCCTGCAGGATTCACAGGATGGACTCCAGAGAGAAGAAAGCTTCCAATGACCTTGGACGAGACCTTGGCCCATGAGCCAGGACATTGATGTCCTCCTGGGTCTGGGTGCCCGAAGACACTCATCACTGAGGAGGAAACGGTGGTCACCACCAGCGGGGGGCAGAGTGGCTGTGTTCTAAGGGTCATCACATCAGAGAAAGGACTTGACCTCCACGAGTGTGATTCCAGCTCAGCGGAAGGGAGAGCCTTCGGACCACCGAAACCGCTCCCAGATATTACACGAGTGAGGCATTGGGGTGCTTCGGGTGCCTGGGTTCAGCTCCCGACTGCCCTCTCACCAGCTGGCCGGCCGGGTTGGCCATTGGACCCTCCGATCTCCGTTTCGATCTGCGCGTCCTACTCCTCCTGGCCCTCATGCTGAATGAGGGTGCGCGCGGGCGTCTCGGCAGAACCGAGATGCCGGTGTTTACCTGGTCCCCTGTTTAAGAAAGAGGTGCAGGTAGTGACGACCAAAGTGACAAAAGAGGCAGTTCACAAGGCAACAACGTTTTTACTCCTTGAACACCTAGTCACCTGTCACTGTGCTGCGCGTTTGTGTACGTGACCTCAGCTGCTCCTCCCAGGAACCCCTGAAAGAGTGCTGGAGCCCTCCCCGCAAAGGTAAGGACACGGGGACTCAGCGGCGTGGTGTGAATTGTCCCAGTGAATGACATTTGGACCCAAGTTCAAGTTCAGCTCCCCTCTCATTCGGCAGCCCAGTCCCTCGCATGCTCCTTGCAGTCAAAGAAAGAGGTTGACTGATAGCCAGTGACTCTGACAGGGTCCCCTGCAAGCCAGACGAAGACAGCGCAGAAGTGTGCACCCCTGACGACCAGTCTCGTCCCACTGACGTCCGACAGCGTCGGAGGCCAGTGCGCGTGTCACAGTGGTGTCCTGGTCCCAGGCCCGCAGGGCTGCCCGCAGCTCTGCCCCCCTCGGCAGCCCACCCTGCACGCGTGTGGGGCTTGAGAAGATCAAAGCTTCTTCCAAAACCTGTCCTCGATAGCTGTGACGTTCGCCTTCGGTCCGCATTGTAAATTCTGTGAGCAGAGCCGTGATCTCCCCAGCGGACCACGAGCGCACGAGCAGCTGGGCCAGAGCAACACCGGGGCTAATTGACTCACCTTGGACGTGCGTGTCTTAGCCCAGTCTCAGTTGGGAGCGTTTCCCTGTGATGTGCATTTGGTTTGTTAATGAATGATTAGAGTCAGTTCAAGAGTGAGCTAAACCTTACAATTAGTGTCATGGAGGGAGGCGGGGAGATATGCCAGCGCCAAGTCGCGCCTCCACGGCTCAGAGACCTGCAGCCAGTCGACCTGTCGGGAATCTACGTGACCACGTGCCCTTCGTTCTTTACCCTTTCCTTTGCTTCTCTTCCTCCCTCCCTTCCTCCTTTCTCCCTCCCTCCCTCCCTCCCTCCTGTCCTTCCTTTACTTCAGTTTTAGCAAACTCGTATATGTGCATAGGTGCAACAGTCCATTTTAAAAATTGCTTTGTAATGACAGGAATGGCCCACTGCCCTCCCGTGTCCCCCTGCCCACAGACAACCGCTTTCCGCCCCTTCAGCTGGTTATTTCGGTGTTCAGCTCTGGATCTCCGAAAACAGGCTGCGTGGCCTACTGATGTTTTGGTTTCGGGAACGACAGAGCTAAGTCACAAGATTGGAGAGACCCGTGTTTGTAGTTTACTCACTGTGACTTTGTAACACTACTTGGAGGGAAGCCACGTGGTCAGGTAAGGTTACCTTGCCCGCACAACTTTAGCTTTCTCTCAAGTTCATTCGTCCTGTCTCCAATCTGCCTGCTTTCCTACCCTTCCCAGTAATCCAACCACCCAAGCGTCGTTAGTGGTAGAATCTACGCTCAAGGCATTTGGACACGTCGGGATTCTTACCGTGTAACCTCCCTGAGGAAGCCTGTCCCAGAGCCTTCTGACCTGCTCCAATTAGGACAGTTGTCCTTTGTGCTGGCACCCCTGCCCTGTGGATCTCCCTTCACCATCACTCTCAGGGTCCCCTGCTCTTTTGTCCTCGTGTTTCTCTCTCTTGATCTACATTCTGTTGTGCAGCACGTCCTTCCGCGGCGTCCTGGGGAGCGCGTACGACGCACAGTTCTAAGACCGTGCTTCTCTGAAAATAGTGACTCCACTCTCACAATTAATTGATGGATTGATTAGCTACAAAATTCTGTATGGAAAACCTTTAAGTCTTTTGAATTACAAAGACCTCACTCCATTGGCATTCAACTAGTGGTTAGTGTTACTGAGAAGTCTGAAGCCTTTCTAATTTTGGATCCTTTGCGTGAGAACTTATTTTCTCTAAAAGCTTGGAGGATTTTTTTTTTATCCTGAATTTCTGAACTTTCATGATATGTTTGGTGAGGTCTATTATCAACTACGGTGCTTCATGTCTAGTATATCCTTTTGAACTAGAAACTTAGGTCCTGTGGTTATGGAAAATTTTCTTGAATTATTTCATTGATGATTTCATTCTCTCTGTTTTCTCTTTATGGGTCTACCATTATTTAAATGCTGAACCTAGTGGAGTAGGCTTGTAATTATTTTCTCTCATGTTACATTTTCTCAGCTTTCTGTTGTGCTTTCTGAGACTTTTTTGGCTTATATTCAGAATTTCTGTTGACTTGGGATCTCCGTAGTTTTCATTCCTAACAATTTTTGTCATTGTTCTTTGAATGTTCCTTTTTTTATAGCACCCATTCTCATTTGAAATTTCATATTTTCATCTCTCTGTAAAGATGTTACTAGTAGGTATTGCTGCTGTCGTTAGGTTTGCTTTGAATTTTGATATTGTTGCTTTCCTTCGCCTGCATAGTTCGAGTTGTATTTCCTCCAAGTTGCTTGCTCCTATTTGTAGGTGTTGGTAATGACCCTCCACGCTAGAGGCTTTCCTCAGATGTCTCTTAATCTTTGGCTGTCAGCTCCCTAAAGTAGAGGCCACTGCAGAGCTGACTGGAAGCTCTGATGGCGTAGAACGTGGTCACCTTCTGTGAGCCCCCCTGCTGGTGATGTGGCTGCGTGGTCAGAGAACCTCCCATGGTAGCATCTTTGAGTTTTTCCTTTTGGCCCAATAAGCAATGCAAGTGTTTCCCCGTCTCTTGAATGAAGGGTGAGGTTCATCCTGGTCGTTGCTGATGAGAGCAGAGGATTGAGGGAGGTTCTCTGCATCCAGAATGACCACATCCACTTGACCTCCGGGTTCTTGGTAGAGTGCCCCTGTACTCAGTCATGCCCAGGGACCCTCTTTTTGATCTTTGCTAAAGAATAAACTTCAGGTCTTGGACCACGCAAGGCTACAGGTGAGAGGTGGTCACGTAGAATGGAAGAGGGGATTGGAGGTCTGATTACTTTCTGAAAGAACTTCTAAAAATGTTCCTTATTTTAGTCACTCCACTTTAACCTAGTTCCAGAGGTACCCAATGCCACTAATGATTAGGCCTTCTGAGGAGTGTGTGCTATAAACAACTTAATTCTAAATTTTTCCCACTGCCAGTTTAGAATTAAGTTTTCTACAGTCTGCTGAGCCATTTATCCTCTTCTAAACTTCCCAAATTTGATTGCTGTCTCTCACTCCTGCTTAAACTTGTGGGTTTGTGTTTTAAAAATTCCTTTGTTATGATTTTAGTGCAGTTGCTGGAGGATATAAACATAGACCCATGGTTCCATCTTCCATTTTTCACTGGAAGGCTAACCAATGTTTCCCTGATCAAAGTTGTAAAAATCCATGTCATCAGAAATGACTTTCGTATGTCTACTTCCGATTTCACATGTGAAGGTTTCACTCATTCTCTCTTGTCTGTTTTCCATGAAGAGGACGGTCAGCTAATCAGTGTCTCCCTTGCTCACCGCGTCAAGTTCTGTGGTAAGCTGCTGGCGACCATCAAAAAGAGGAAGTGACCCCTCTCTTTTATTAAAAATCGTATTCATTTTAAATTTATATTGAGGGAATTCAGTGGAGTTTATGATCCATTGTGATTCCTTAGTTCATTTTTTAAGCTCTATTTATTATATTTCTAGCTGGTTATTTCTTAACTATAAAGCAAGGTATAAGTAAAAGGCTTATTCATTTCATCAGTGAGTGCTTGTTATCTTCCGGTCACTGCGGTGAGTGCAGGGATTGCGACAGGAAGGAAGGAGCACAGACCCTGTCCACAGGGACCATTCTAATGGGGCATAAATGCTAGTGGCCTTTTTTTCAAACTGATCATTGAAACTTGGCCGGACCTACGCTCTTCTGACTGGCCTGTCCTCAAATGTGTTTGTGGTCACTTTGCTTTTTCTTCCGATGTTCCCGTCTGCATTGTAGTGAATGATCCCCCTAATAGCTCAAAACATTCACCAAAAAAATGTGAGTGATCATTTGAATGCCACCTGGGAGCAAGTAGGTTTTAGTTTCCATCAACTTGCAGTGGAAACATCACTGGTGTTCCTGACACGTAGTTACCCCTCACGTGTAACACGGAGAGGTCAAGTTTTATCTACAAGGTACAGAACGGAAGTAACATATTTTTTATAATATGTAATTACCACTTTTTACCTTAAACATGTCATGTACTATTTTTAGATTTGCCTGCTATGAAAAACTGTTAAAATATTTATGTATGTATAAAAACCATGTTTGGTAGAGTCGACATACGTTGTGTTAGTTTCGGATGCACAACACAGCCATTCGGCACTCCACGTGCCGTGAAATGTGGTCACCACGATAAGCACTGATCACCTGTCACCACGGAAGGTTACTGCAATGCCACTCACTTTACTGCCCGTGCTGCACAGTACATCTCCACGGCTAACTTATTTTATAGCTGCAAGTTCATACTGCTTCATCCCTCAATACATTTTTTTTTAAAAACTGAAAGCAAACAAACATATTTCATTCTGTGTATAATAAACATGGAAGTCATAATTCTACCAATATTTAAAAATTTGATTGAGAAAATATTTTCTAGCGTTAACTTCATTAAAACATTTTAATGTCTTAATTTAAAAAAATTACTATGGCACAGGAAACTGAGAAAACAAGAAGCACGTTTGGGCTTGGCCACTATGAAGGACGTAAAGTAAGAACTGAGGAGCAAGAGTAGGAAGCAGACTGATCGCAACAGCTTTGTGACCACGTCAGGCTGGGGACCGGGCAGAAAACCTGCACCGCGACGAAAGGGAAGAGCCGCATCGAAATGCAGAAGCAGGTGTGCCCTGTGTGTGCTCTCGAGTGTATGTGGTCGTGGCATTGCCTGAGGGTGCCCTAACTGCCCCATGGAAGTGTCTACCTGTGTCTACGGTGCCCACTGTCGCACAGCGCCGGGGACAAGGCAAAGTCCTCTTCTCTGAGGCAGGCAGCCCTAGAGGCCTCCTGTTCTGCCCAGAAACATCCTGTGTTGTCAGGATCTCCAGAGAAACCAAACTGATGTGGTGGACAGGTAGATGAAAGATGATAGATGATAGATAGGTGGACAGATTAGATAGATAGATGAGAGAGAGAGAGCGAGAGCGAGAGAGAGAGCGAGAGAGAGAGAGATGATACATAGATGACAGGTACATAGATGACAGGTACATAGATGACAGGTACATAGATGACAGGTACATAGATGATCTTTCTGACAGCTGGTACCTTACTATGGAGGAGAGGAGGTAGGTAGAATGGAATGCAACAGGTTTTTAAAATCTCTTTTGCTTAATTATTAACATATTTTGTCCCAACAACTGTCCCAGATCGGTTTACCCAGTAGAACGACTTTCTCTTCTTTTATTAAGTCAAATTATACTCTGGAGGTTCAGAACGTGTAGCAGCACCCTTCAGCAGTATTTCCTCAGTGAAAACACCCAGATGGACGGGTTTCCTAGCAGCAAGGGCTTTTCCAAGCTGTAGCTGTTTTTCTCTTTGTTAAATACAGAGGGTGCCAAAAACCCAAGACCACACACACATTTTAAGAAAGGGAAAAACTATTAAAATGGCCATGCTCAACATATACCGATGACAAAAGATGAGTACAAGTCACGTTTGACTTCTGCAATGACAAGAGGTGCTCCAAGTGTCAGTGTCCACACACTTCTGGTGACAGCGAACTGCCGTCGAGCAACGTTGACTAAAAGGTCCACCTGTGTCACTGCACGTGCCATTTCAATTTCTTCCCGACGTGCCACCAGTGTGGCCGGTTTTCTATGGTCCACCCTGTCCTTTAAGGTCCCCCATAGGCAGGAGTCAAAGGGTGTTAAGTCAGGAGGCCGTGGGGGAAACTCAAACGTTCTCGAATTTCAAACACCACTTCAGAATGGTCTTGTGCTCCTCAAACGACAACCGAGCTTCCGCCATGTTCTTCGACTGTCCTGCTTGTCACATGGTGACACTAGCATGCATTTTATTAATGCCACCTTTTCAGTGAACGTCATACTACACATTGCTACCGTAATTCAATTCAACTTCAAAAAATAATAAATGCAAAGATAACGTCTCTTAAAATGTATACACATTTTGGGCACCTCCAGTACGTATACTTATTTATTACAAGGAGACATTAACCAGCAGGACCACGGCAAATGAAGGCTTCAGATTTAGACCTGGAAGTAGTCCCAGGTGAAACATACCCCTTTAATGTCTGGGGGCCTAATGCGAGTCCTGAAATTCTCTTGGGCTGTGCAGGCTTGGAGCCCTATGGGATTATGACTGTAAAACAGAATTCACCCACGTGGCCTTCTAAATGTCTTACTGGTTTGTAGAGTGACCAACTCATTTGACTTGAATGACATAAGACACGTTAGTGTAAAAAATTTTATCTCTCCTTATATTTTATTCTGATGCGTGTGTGCGATGTATGAGGTATGATGTGAGAAGTATCTCTCTCCATTGTGCGCAGACAAGCAAGGTCATGGACCACAGGAGTCAGGGCACTAAATTGCGGTAAATCTCAGGAAGACAGATACCTAGATTCCCCCAGAGAGCAACCTAACTCAGTTTTGATGACAACAACAAGGATGATGGTGGTGGAGCTATGTGAAGAACGATGCTAGCCTAACAGTGACATTCGGTGAGTACTCCACGGGCATCTGGCCTCATACTGAGTTTGATATGTATTACCTCATTTCATCTTTTTAACCCTGTAGAACACTCACCATTATTAAGGACATTCTACAGGATAAGGAACTAGAGCAGGTCTGGGCAGACGTTTTCAGGACAAGGGCTACTTCTCCAAGTGTCGTGGTCTACTAGTTATTTATTTTATTATTCAGGCAGTCACTCCAAACTTGCTGGGTGGTCCACCGGTGAGTCATGATCCATGTCTTGCCCAGCCCTGATCCGAATGCTAGAGAAGTGAGCATCATGCCCAAGGCTACCAGCTAACAGATCGTGAGCTGGGGTTGCCGTGGTCCGCGACGCAGAGCCCCGATCCTGACAGAGGCCGGATGGAACTCCCCAGGAGTTCAGGGGAATCTGCCTGCTCACGCTCCCCCTGCAATAATATAGCCATGTCTAGTTTGTAATTAAAGTAGTTGCACTTTAACTGTCGTCTTATAAAACGTCTGTCCCTCCTACCTGATACGATTAGTTGCTTCTGAAATGATAGCCTTAAAGAGACATTAAATAGAATAGTCACTTAAACCTTCTAAAAGTTCTAAAATATTGAATGTGGCCTTTAAAATTTAATTTGTTTTAGGAGTTACTAATGAAATCATTGACATCAGCTGTCAGGCTGGCTATGGGCCAAGTGCCTATTATAGAAATTGGAACCTTCTGGGATCCTGGACAAGAGCTTCCACGTTCTCAGCAGCCAGTTGGTGCACACTGCTTTTGAAATACGACACACTAATGTCCTCTCTAAATCAGAAAACAGAAACGGTGCCAATTATGAGAACCCACAGACGTAGACGGCTCAAAAAGTAGAGATTAATAATTAGCGACGTGCCCTGGGCTTATTCCTAGGCATCTCAGATCCATCCACTGTAAAATGCAAATTCTGCTGCCTTTCCTACCTGAGTCAACTCAGATGTGGGTGTGAGCTCTCCGAGAAACACAAAGGCAAAGGCCCTGTGTAAAGGGGAGCCATCACTTTTTA
Organism: Lyroderma lyra; assembly: GCA_004026885.1. NCBI lineage: Eukaryota > Metazoa > Chordata > Mammalia > Chiroptera > Megadermatidae > Lyroderma > Lyroderma lyra. The sequence goes on along the minus strand of PVJL010009853.1, from coordinate 17,469 downwards.
TGGTTATAGTCACAGTAAAACGAAGGGGTTTGCAACCCTCCCCCGCCCCTCCTCGGCTCCTCCGTCGTGCGTCTCCTTGTGCTCCGTGCTCCCCGTTTACGGAGCCGGCCCTCGGGGCCCATCTGAGATGAGGCTAATCCGGAGCCTTCTCGGATCTGCTCTCGCCGGGGAGTCCACGAGCATTTATGAGGAAGCTGAGGGAGGGACGTCTCCCACCCGTGAAGAGGACACGTTTATCCTCCTGCCTGCTGAAAGCCGCGCGATGCTCCCAGAGCAATAACAGCCTACGGCAGGTGCCTCGGCAACTGAATGGCTACAGCCAAGTTACAAGAGAAGCTCCCCGTTACGGAGTAGGAGGCAGGCCCTCGGCGGAGGGCTGCTGTGTGACGTCAGTGGTCAGCACGACGATGACGTCCTCGCTCCGGCGCCCGGGCCGCGGAGGCTCGCAGGTGGGGCAGCGCTTGTCCGCGAGCTGCAGACGTCGCCGCTCAGAGCTGCTCCAGGAACGGGGATGGAGTTGGGCGCAGCCGGGGTCAGCCTGGGGCCCTCGCGTTTCAGCGGCGTAACCCTGGGCCAGGGAAGGAACCCCTACGTGGCACCGAGACGATGCTACCCAGGTCACCCTTTCGTCGTAAGAATTAAGAGAAAGCACGCTAAATGCTTAACAAAATACTTGGCACAGTAAGCACGCAAAATGCATGGTTATTCTGAAATTTTAGTTTTTAATAATCAGAGAGAGACGGAGAGGGAGAAAATCTCAGCGTGGTCACTTTGAGAAATCAAACCAGTCAGGGAGTTTCTTCCCATTCTTAGAGAGTAAAAACACCAAACAAAACACAACAAAAAACCAAAGGATTAAAAAGAGAAAATGACAAAATGATAGTAAAATAGACCTGGCAGGACTCCATAAAGGTAATGAAGAGAAAACAGTATCGTTGCAGAAATTACAAATGTTTTGGAAACGGCCGTTCCCAGAACTGATACCGCAGCAAATGAATTTAGTGGCATTCAGGCCAGGACTGGAAAGTCACAGGTAATCCAGAGGTACAGGACCAAGGAGCAAAGGGATGACAGGGAAGACGCCTGTCTGGGATCCACCAGACAAGCCTCCCTGTTTCTGGCCTGCACCTTGGGGTCACCTGGGGAGTCCCAGCCAGGGACACTGTCAGCCTGGACCAGGGGCGGCAGCCCACTGCCAGCTCGGCCCGCCCCGGGTGGCCACTGTGCGCCTGGTCGGTCCCAGGCGCCCCTCAGCCCCGTGGGACACCGCCACTGTCTGCATGTGCGTCCGAGCACACGGGACCGGGGCCCTGCTCCTCCCGCTCCTTCCGGGATGGACGGGGCGTCACAGGATGGGGCCAGGCATACAGTCCCCACGGCAGCTCCCCGGGGGCCTGGGTGATACAGCCCCCACGCACGAGGGACCGAGTGCCCCCGGGGGGGGGCAGACTTGGGTGGAAAGGAACAAACAGACAAATTGGACCAAGGACCAACAGACAAACGATATGCGTCCCCCCCCCCCCCCCCCCGCAATGAGCTTTCTAAGACCCAGAGGTCCTGTGACTACGGTCGCGTGGCCACGTGCGTCCCGATGACGGCGATGCCAGCTCCTTGTGCACAGCCCCGTCCCTCCTCCCATGTCTCGCTGTCCTGGGGTGGCCCCCCAGTCCACAGGCTGCCGGGGAGATTCCGCCACGTTCTGGGGACGGGGTGACCCAAACGTGGCACGCGGCAGAGAGGGCCTGGATGCTGAGCTCCACGAGCTGGAGAACCAGGAAGTGGAACCACACGATAACGAGAAGGAAAGAGAAGGGCGGCGGCCCGGACAGTGAGTGGCAGAAGGTGCGCGCTGAGATTTGTCCTGGTGAGTGCCCGGCCCCCTCGACGAGTCTTCCCAACTCTCCATAAGAAGCAGCAAGTGACTTCTGAGCGAGATAACGCACGTCTGGCTGGAACGTCTCAGCAGCCTACAATTCCGGGGGACATGGAGCAATCACGCGTCCACAAAATTCGGACCAAACAAATGCTGCAGCCCCCCAACGGCCTACAGCTGTTGTTTCCGGGAGCCGCCGCACAAGGACCTTCTCGGTACGCAAAGAGGATCCACGCAGCCTCGCGGAAACACTCTCAAGAGGACGTTCTGGATCAAGGATTTCAATAAAACCCTAAAACCTTTTATTACCTTGGAATGGAAACACATTTTTCATTCCCGGCCTCAATAGCCAAAAACCGTAAAGGAGAAAAAATGGAAGATAGTTTCAAGCTAAATACAACTAGAACAACACGTAAGCACCAAGTATGACAAAAACACTTCATGTCTCATCACGTACGGTTTTAGCATCAATAAGCAAAGATTTCCAACTGAAAAGTGGCCAAGCACATGAAAATGCTTTCGCAAACACACTCCAAGTGGGTGTGTGCACATAGGTGTACAAATACGTACATAAATGTGCATCTTTACCTGTTATAAGGGTTAGAGAGTTCAGAGTTGAACCGTGTGATACATCCGGGTTCCTCCAGCGATCGGACTGTTCTGGGGGTTCACGCGGATGTGCGGCCATCGACCCACTTTCCTGCTGCGGGAATTGTATCATTACAAAGCCATGGGACAAAGGCATACAAGTATACGTTGTGGCATTTCCCCCATTAACACAATACGGAATGATCTGGATGTGCCTGAATCGGAGATGGCTTAACTCACTGTGATGCGTGTGTGCGGTGGAACGCCACGCAGATGTTGAACACAGAGGTTGGCTTCAACACTGGCAGGCGTGGAAAGCCGTGTCTATGCCTATTGTGACATTGAAAAAGAGATTTCAAAACGAGGGTTGTATGATCACATTTATGTAAAGATGTGCACGTGCATGCACGTGTCCCCCCGACCACACAGGAAGCTGCAAACGCTGAGAGAGTGGTTACCGATGGGGAGTGAGGTCAGGGTTATGTTTTTGTTTCTTGTCCTGCCTTTGCCTAAATTTTCTAAATGTCCAATTTTTAAATTTATAGTAAGATGAGTGAATAAAAGTGTCTTTGTTTTAAAAAAAACCCACTTAGAGTTTATAGCAACAGATGTTGACTTTCAACCAATCGTGTAGAGCTCCCGTGACATTTTTCGTGATGACGGCCACCTTGATTGCATCAGCATTGTAGAAATTGATAAAGACCCCCCCCCCCAACCCAGATCAGGGCAAACAGGCCATTCGCTCAGAGCTGCTCTAACAAGGGGCTCAGCCCCATCCCTGGGGTCTGGCTGAGACTCAGAGGCAGACGTAGGAGCAGGAAAGCTTCACAGTGGGACAGATGTGTCCTTGTGGGGGCGGGGTGTCCCCTGTGCCTGGTTTGAAAGCATACTTAGTATCCTATTGGTTCTGAGTTGAAAGTAGGGGCGAGAGAGAGAGAGAGAGAGAGAGAGAGAGAGAGAGAGAGAGGCAGTCCGACCAAGTCCTGACCTTTGAGGCCAATATCGCACAGCCTGACCTCCTGGGCTGGCTGCTGCAGGGTGTGAGTCTGCATTGTCACATTGTCACATACTGCCTGGCCAACACGCGCCTGTATAGCCCTCTCAAAGGCCTTTAATTAATGTGTTCAGTACCGGCCACACCATCTGGAATACAGAGACGTCCTCCCCGGCACTCGGCCGTGACAGCTTCTCTGTTAACTTAGCGATACACTAGAAATAATACCCAATCCACAGTTCTACCACCACCACCAATATCTGCCTCCAGTTCTTTACCGAGTTTGTAAGTAGCTGTCTGTACAACCTGACACTGGGGTGTCTGTGACTCCCCACCCCTGCCACCATTTATGGAGTGTCACGAGACTGAGCCGGGCGTTAAATGCACCTGTATCATTTCACTCCCCTCTCACTATAGCTCTCCATATGGGGTGCATTGTCCAGATGAGGAAACTGAGGCTCAGACAGGTCACGGAGCTTGCTGGTGGAGCGCTATTTGAGTTTAGATAACATCTGACGACGAAGCCCGTGCGTATAAACCTCAAGCAACACGAGAGCCCTTGGCCGTGAATTTGCCGTGGGTAGTAGCAAAGCCGGGGGCAGCCTGGAGAGAGGACCATGCACCGATTCAGAGCTGCAGAGCTCGTTTCTCAAAGGCTACGACAGAGCCTCGGCCCGTAACTCTTGTCTGTACCTGGAGGGTTTCCGTCATGGTGGCAGGAAGCAGGCGTCTAGCTAAGGTCACCCTTTGGCCGTGGCCATGATTCACTTTGCTAATTGCTAATCTGCTTGCCCACGGAGGCGAGCAGTCCCATCACGGGCAGCGCAACAAGACAAACTCCCTGCAGGCCGTCACCGCCAGCGAAACGTCAGCGCTCGTTCCATGGCGGATGGAAACACACCGTGACCCTGTTATTTACGGGAAGGTCTGTACATGTCACGTCGGGGTGTCAGCGGCAGAATTGCCTCCTGGGACTGGATCCAGTCGTTTTGGAGTCACTGCTTACTCTCAGCACATTTGGGAAATGTCAAATGCATCTCCACTTCCTTTCCCCGGGTCCTGTCTGCCGTGTTTCTTTCCTTGAGCTCTACGATGTCTCTGCTACACCCTGGCTGCACCCCAGCTCCCCCTGACCGGCCTGTGTCATTCCAAATGCCCGCACAACCCCGGGGCTGGCATCTCTCTCAGGTCTAAGGGTTGCAGGTGCTGAGGTGGGGAGTCACCCAGTCTCTGCAGTCGGACCATGTGACTCTCTGTTTTGGCTCTGCTGCTCACAAGCTGTGTGACCCTGGAGGTTACTTAACCTCTCTGTGCCTAATGACTCACCTGTACAAGGGGGTTAGTAGGGCGCCTCCCTTAGAGGAGTTTCCCTCTCAGCTTAAGGTGTTTCTGGGAACTGAAGGAGCTTATATGTGCAAACTGTGCCCAGCATACAGTTGGGCTCCAATAACTTGATTTTCACCATGAGTCTCAGCTCCAAGGTTTTTCCACGGCCTGTGGGGGTGCAGGCCGCCACGTGAGGGGGAAGAAGCCTGCCCGAGGGGTACAAACGTGCTGACAAGGGGCCTGGAGACCTCCTTGCAGCGTTGCCCGCAGAGGGGCCGTGTCATGAGGTGTGTTTCCTACTCCGTCTTAGGGCTCCGGTGTGGGGACATGTCATTACCTCTCATAGCCAAGGTTGTCACCATAACGTCTGTGCCAGGCAGACTCTAAAGTAGCTCCCATGTCCTCCACCTCCTGAGGGTCACACCCTTGTGCAAACATCTCCCCATGAGTGTGGACAGAACAGGGTGGAGGCGATGGGCTGCCCCCTACCATGGTTATGTTTCATCTGATTGCAATGCTCATGTGCTAGAAGATTCTCCTCTTCCACGCTCTGAGCACACTGGTGGGAGTTGGGGGGGGGGCCCACATGGCAAGAGCTGATGGCAGCCTCCAGGCCTGAGGGGGTGCCCCCAGCAGCCACAGACTGCTGAGCACTGGTGTGGAAGCAGACGCCGGCCTGCGCCTGTGCAGCCTGTGCGACCAGAGGACCCAGCCAGGTCCGGACCCCTGACCTTCGGAAGGTGACGGCCGTGTGCTGTTTTGAGCCACCAGGTGTCTGGGAATTTGTTCTGTAGAACAGGAAACGAATATCCAGTAGGAGGCAGACTTCTTCAGAGAAACAGAACCAAGAGGACGTCCACGGAGGAGGGAGGGAGGGAGAGTATGAGCCGTTGGCGCTCGCCGTCAGGAAGGCTGAGACGTGCAGACGCCGGGGAGCCGCTGGGGGAGCCCCAGCTCACGTCCAAGTCCACGAGCAGCGGCCGCGGCCCAGTGAGAACATGGCGGCTCAGGAGCAAATGCCCCCGCCGGCCAGCTCGGCCCCCGCTACAGCTCTTGGAGTGCAAACCCCGTTTCACGGGCCTTGTCCCCCTTGGGGTTAGGGTGGCCTTTTACATCCCGACGTGGGAAGAGAAGTTTGCCAGTTACAGTTTTCGTGTTTTATTATTCCAACCAGTCCGTAGAAAGGCCAAAAAAATTTAAGAAGATTCCTCTGCATTAACCCTCTTTTCCCTTCAGTAGGTGAGTACCGACACCCCACTTTCCGTGAGCTTATTAATGCAGCAACTGTATTACTTTGCAGGAGCAAATAAGGACTTTTGGGCTATCGGACGAGCTTTCCCACCGTGATCGAGGCAGATGGGAACGGGCTGCTGTCCTGCCAGGCGGTCCGAGTTCACGGGGAGCCCCCTCCACCTGCCCATTAGCGCCCAGCCTCCGAGCTCCGCTGCGAGGCTGCTCCCCTCGCGGCATGTGGCTGTGAGCGAAGGTTCACTCTGAGTGACCTCCTGCCCGGTCACCGGCCTGGCGGCAGCAGAGCCCCAGGGAACTCTGGGCAGCCTGACAGAAGGCCGGCGGGGGGACGTTCTCGCAGAGCGAAGTGGAGAACCTACAACCTTCTTCGTCGGAATGTCCCGGCACGTGCGGCACTGAGCGCACACGCACACGGTAGGCGCGCTGCGCCTCTGACACGGCAGCCAGCGTGGCCCTGTCTTCTCCAGAAAGGGTCGGAGCTGCGACAGAAGGGGCGCCAGGTCTTTCCTGGAGGGAGCGGGGCTCGTCCGCACGGCTTGGGGAACTGGTTCCCCAACGTACGACCCGCCGACCCCAACCCCCTCGCCACCGCACACCCCCCGCCCGGTCACCACCACAGCACAACCGGTGGCCTCTCTGTTGTCCTTACTGGTACTGGCAGTAATTCTGTTTTCAGATATTTAAAAGGTGACAATTTCCCAGACAGAACAATCATCCGTGTCGAAGTGTGTTGTGTGGGTAAGGGTGGCAAAAGCCACCCCGGAGGGCCCTGGGGTGTGCCTTTCTAGTGTCCACGGGTCTGGGGAGCAGCCCTCCCGTCTCCTCTGCCCTGTCCCACCCGTGGCCACCAGTCCTAGCTTTGCTTACGTCCACAGGGCGCCCTCGGAACCCGAAACAGCACCTCCCCTACAACGCGCTCTGCTAAGTGACTTCAGAACACTGTGTTTAACGGAAAACCTCGGTGTTACGGTCTCACAGGCAGGAAGAAAATCAGACCCGGTCATTGCACCGACAGTGCTCATCCTTTCTGGCCGGTTTAAGATCGGAGCAAACGTGTCCATGTTGCCCAGGAAACTTAGCAACGGAGCACATGGACAGTTTGGCCCCTTGCAGGGCAAGTCGGGGACAGGTTTACACCTTTTTAAACTCGAGTTGTAGCACGCCAGCTAGGACAGAAAAGACTTAAGCATGACCAACACTTGGTGACAAAGACATGACTGACTTTTAGCACATGAGTCACATTCTACCAAGTTTGAGGTTAGTTCCCAGAGCCCTTCACACACTTATTCATCTTATCCACGAGTTTGAAAGGAAGTTTTCTTCACCCCCATTCCGACTCCATTGCGAAAGGACCTTCTCACAAACGCCTTCTCCAGAACGGGCTTTAGAACACGCAGGCTCCTGTCCCTCCGGGGTGGGCAGCTGCTCAGCAGGACGAGGGAGCAGCCGGCCCTCCCGGACACCTGGCCATTGGGGTGGGGGTGGGGGAGGAAGAGAAGACAGGGACAGGTTTCAAAGGCACGGCAATACTTCCCGGCTGGCCAGTCTCTTTAAGGGGCAGATGGTGCCGAAAGCTGACACAGGCTTCATCCAAACCCCGAATCCCGTTTGAGGCTGCCGGCCCTCTCGGCCGATGTTTACACCACCCCTGAGATCGCCGCCCTCGCTGTCTGCGCCGCACTCCACACGCGTCCCCCTGCTGCTGTCACTTATAGGGAACCTTTCAAGGGGCACTAATTAGTCCTGGGCAGAGGGCTTACATGTCACTAAGGAAAACCACCCATGACAACCAAACTTCCGGTTTCAGTGGGAATCCCGTTCCCCCCGGGGGGCCTGCCTGGGGCCCTTTGCCAAGGTTCTCCCTAAGACATGTTGCTACGGAGACGTGGCATCGCTGCCTTTGGGCTTTGGCTCGGTCCCTCGCCCGGGGCTCGGAGGCCTGGGTGGTGTAGGACAGGCCCAGAGGCGCTTGGTGGCGAAACAGCGCTCAAGGCGTCTATGGGGAAGTCGCGCCGCCCCCCCCCCACTTTGTAGGTGAAGAAACCAAGTCCAAGTGTGCTGGCAGCCCGCGAGGTGGGCCCAACCCAGGGAGGATGTCCGACACTTGTCCTGTGTCCTCTCCCCAGGCTCAGAGGAAGCACGGCTCCGCGCACACGGTCCCTTAGCCCCCCAAAGCCCTATGAAGTACGTGCCGTCACTTCCCCCATGACAATCCCTTTGACGGAGGAACCGAAACGGCGTGCAGGGGAGGGCGGGCTGCAAGCCGGGGTTTTCGACGCCAGGGGAGCTGCGAGGGGGACCCGGCTGGGCACCTCCACCGGGAGTCAAGGAACGTGCCGCGGAGCAAAACCCACACGTTCCTCTGGGCTAACGAGGCAGGTTGGGGTGACTTTGGAAGTTGAAATGGAGCCAGAGTGGCTAACGGTTCCCTAATTCTTCACCCACGGCTGAGTGGCTCACTGAAGGTTCCAGAAGTCAGCACTCCCAGGAAAATCACATTCCCTGGCCTCTGGGGGAAAAGAAGGGCTGTGTGTGCGCGTGTGTGTGCGTGTGTGCGTGTGTGTGCATGTGTGTGCGCGTGTGTGCATGTGTGTGCATGTGTGCACGTGTGTGTGTGTGCATGTGCGTGTACGTGTGTGCATGTGTGTGCGCGTGTGTGCGCGTGTGTGCACGTGTGCATGTGTGTGCGTGTGTGTGTGCGTGTGTGTGTGCGTGTACGTGTATGTGTGCGTGTACGTGTGCGTGTGTGCAAGTGTGTGCGTGTGTGCGCGCGTGTGTGTGTGCATGTGTGTGCGCGCGTGTGTGTGTGCGTGTGTGCGTGCACGCGTGTGTGTGTGCACACGCGTGTGTGTGTGCATGTGTGTGTGTGTTGGGGGGGTCTGGGAATAGTCAGAGTTTCAGAAATACTGATCAAAGGAAAAACCAATAAAAACCACGTATTTGAACATGCCCTCTGGGTGTTTTCCTGTGTTAACAGAGGAATCTAAGCATGAAACAATGCCACCTATTTTCAGTCCCCACCCCAGCAAGGAGAGGCCTCCGAGTCACTTCAGGAAGAGAAACATTCCAGGTCTTTCCAGAAATACGCTGCAGGAGAAGTGCATCCATTCCAGTTACGGGATTGTGACCACATCCCTCAAGAGAGACGGGGTGCCCTTTGCCGGTCTCTGGGGGAAGCCCCGGGCGCGGCGGGCTCATTAGCAATAATACTGTGTACTCACACGTCTGCCTGATACACTTCATGGAGGTCACAGCAAGTATTACAAAAGCCTAGACCTCCTCTATCTGCATAAACGCTCACCCTGAACAGTCAAATTGGTACCATTACGACATGATGAGGTTATAACAAGAACAAAATTGTCACATGCAAAAACAGAAATACGGAAAATGCAGTGAAGGAAGAAACATCTCATTTATGGACATTGTAAGAAAGTACAGTTTTAATTAAAAAGAAAAAATTGCACACAAGTGCCTCTTGGTCCACAGAAGTGTTGTGAACAAACTTTCAGGGAAAGAAAAGGAAGTCAGAAGGAAGACATGTGACAAAATATACCAATTTATGGATTTTGACTCAGCAACTTAATAGGGTCTTATAGCATCAACAGCTAAATTAGCGTTGAAGGCTCAGAGGAATCAAACAGGAAAAAAAGAAGCTAGATTAAGCAAACACGAAATAGAGAAATGACAGCTGCAAAGGTCAGAGAAAACACTGATACAATGACTAGCGAGGTTGTTATGTTCGGACGTATATTTATTATTTAGGGTTTGTGTGTCATCTTGTTATCCTGAACGGAGTTGCATAAACTACATTGCTTTCAGGAATTACACTGTGCCGGGTCAAGTTTTAGTGAGGCAAAGTTAAAGCACCAAACACTAAGTGACAAAAAGCATTTTAAAATTGTAAACAAAGTGTCAGCATAAAACAACTGAAATATCATGTAGAAACAGTATTTAAAAATCCAAAGAAAGGCATTCATTTTCTGTATGTCTTGAACAGACCAATGAATATACTTCGGAGCTCAATCAATATTCTCGAATAAATATATAAATTAATGTTTTATGTGATATTTTATTGAGATCTGACATTTTGTCTACATTCTGCATCTGAAAATGTTTCCATTGTTGTAAAATTAGGAAATTTACTGTTTTTGAAAAAAGATCCATTGTAGTGTTAACATACTTTCAATGATTACATGTTCACTTTGATTACATGTGGAATCATGAGAAATGAATAAATGTTCATGGGCAAAACAACCTACATTTTACTTTGAAATAAATATTTTCCTATGCAGTAGCCAATTCGAACAACTCAAAACAAATTGTGTGATATTCTAGTGTCACCTATCATCATGTAAATGTTTCTTTTCACTAATATCATGACTCTACCTGTACATTTTACACTGTAAGTGCTTTAATAACAAAATTACTTTTCTGTCACATCGGCACTGAGATTACTTTGAATTTACATCCTCTACAATTCCAGCCATCTAGTCAAGTCCAAAAATAGAGGCAAAACTCTTACCTTGGAAGAGGGACCTGAATAACACCAACACGCCCGCATGGTAGAAAGTGACAGAACTAGAATGAGACCGAATTTTAATGAGCTGCGGGGCAGGAAAAAAACACTTCAGATTAGTAGCATCCAAGCAAGTATAAACTTAAAAAAAAAAGCATACTCAAATTCTACATACTTTTGGTGGAAAAATGCAGCCTTTTACCTAATCATTGTGGACCCTCCCGAATCTCTGCAGATCTGCGGTTTTATTGGCCAATTCCTCACACTGGCTGCCTGGTCCTCTTGGGTGACCCTTTTATACCAAAAGAATTCAGGAGTAAAAATGTCATCTCATCTCATCATATGTGACTAATTGGTCTGGTCCCATCATATGTGACTAATTGGTCTGGTCCCATCATATGTGACTAATTGGTCTGGCCTTTTGTGCTTGTTAAGTTGGAGAAGGACAATAACACACAGGCATTGTCATTAAATGACCAACCACTGACTTCATTCAGAGGTTGCCATTAAACACGTCCTTCAAAAGCATCACCTTCTAAAAGGCATCCCTGGGAAGTGATAGCCAGGGGTCTCAAGAGGAACTGAAGTTCGTTTTGCTTGGTTTAAGCATTTAAGAAGGATGACATTTCTTGGAATGTCCCGGGCTTCTTGTTTCAGAAACCCTTGCAAAACTAAGGAGCATCTACCCAAACAACATCTGTTTTCTACAGTAGATTTCCTTCTTTTAGAACTTCTGAGGTTAATGTCATACTCTTGGTCACCAGCCCTTCAAATAAAGGAAGTGTGCTATTTCTACCCGTTGCCTTGGCGTCCCCAAAGTCCCAGGCCCAGAGTTCTGGGGAAGCCTGCCGGCCAGGGCCTCCTCCTCAGAACATGGGAGGGAAGAGGCAGCATCCGTGCTTTACCGATGAGCAACTGCCTAAGTAGACCTGAGAAAGGTGCCCGTGAAAACGGAACGGTAGTGACCGGCGCGCACAGGCTCGGGTACTTCTGGGTGACAGGCAGCAGGCCCTGAGCAGGGAGCGCCCGCTGGGAGCGTGAGAATCAGGTCAAGCCCACGAGCCCTCCCCACGGCCCACGTGCCGGCGGCCTCGGCTTGGGCAGACTACGGCTTGGCTCTACGAAGAGGGTGAGGCAACGGGGCTCCTGACTGAGGGAGCCGGGCAGGAACAGAGGGGTTCTCGTCTGAACAGAGAAGTGGAGCAAGTATTCCAGCCAGTGCCGAGGCCCATGGCACTCCTCCTCGACACAATGCCCACAGGCGGTTAGACTCGTCTTTACCCTCAAGACCAATAAACGAAGGCAGGTCTCCGGGGACTCTGCCAGCTCCAGATGAAGCGCTTAGAGACATCAGGCTTCTTTAATAAAGACAGCCCGGCCAAGTCATTCAGTCCAGGGCTGACAATACTTAATAACACGGAAGTCATTTATAAACCTTTTAGTGCTTCACTCTTACGCAGGCAATGCAGAGATGCAATGGAAATTAGTAAGAGATTGTTACAAAGGCAGAAGCCAATGAGAACAAAGCAAACGGGAGGGAAGGCTACAGCAACAATGTTTTATCATGAAACATGTTATACAAACCTAATAATAATCATAGTAATCATAACAATAAAGGGAAAATAATTTGAAGGAAATGAGAGAAAATGCAAGAGAAGGAAGGTTTTTTTCATGGGAAAATACCTAATATTCTCCAAGAACGAAGAGGAGATGTTGTATCTATAGAATAAGGAAAGTAAGACGTACGAAGGGAAACATTTAGAAGATAAGAAAGACCTCGTGGAAATTAAAACTCAGTAGAATAATTGTTAAGATAAGGTTAAATAAATCTCCCGGCCATTAGAGAAAAAAAGACAGAGGACAAACAGTTTAGTTAAAGAACAGTAACCATTTAGCAAGTCTAATATATAAATAATAGAAATTCTAGAAAAGAAACCAGGAAAACAGTGAGGGGGAGGGAATAGCTGTACAATCCAACTCAAGCGCATTTCCCCCAATAGAAGTTTATGACTTCCCAGGAGGCAGGGACTGATCCAGTGTGCAGCGTTATAAATCAGTGCAACCCGTACCAAGATGCGTCCTCATAGAACACCAGCAAGTTCCATCCTGCCATCGTCCGGATTTCCCACAAAGACTCGGAAGTCATACACGCTTAGAAGTTCTCCAGAACAACACCGGTAGCTTAGAAGACAATGGAGCAACGCCTTCATTATTCTGGAGAAAAGAATAATATGCGATCTAGAATTTACTCCCAAGCAAATGACCATGATGGGTAAGACTGCACCATGGCGAGTCAGACTGTACCGTGGAGGGTCAGGCTGTACCGTGATGGGTCAGGCTGTACCGTGGCGGGTCAGGCTGTACCGTGATGGGTCAGACTGTACCATGGCAGGTAAGACTGTAATAAACATCTTCAGGCACGGAAGCTCAAACACCTGCTTCCACACACCTTCTCTCGGGAATCTCTGCGGGGTGTGCTCCATGCAGTCAGGGTAGGATGGGACGGGGGTCAGGACAGGAGACAAAGGAAGACGTTCTCAGCATGACAGGAGAGGGCAGTCCCCAAGGAGACCCGGGCAGCAGAACTGAAGGACCATGGGCCCAGGCCGGAGTGGGTAGGAGGACCCCGGGAGAGGCTTCTGCAGGACACCGAAGGCTGCCAGAATGTCCTGAGAGCCAGGCGGCGGGGGAACTTGGCATCGAGTCAGTGACAAATCCACGGAAAAGCAGGCAAAAGTGAAGAAAAAGAGATACACACACGCTCCTAAGTCATCAGGGCTCCTTGCTTCCCTCGGCCGGGAGGACGGGTGGCGGCTACCACGTGTAATCACGGAACCGGCAGCTCAGCGAGGTGCCCGGGCCACTCTGGGGCCTGGGGGCTGGGAGGCGCGTGTTCGCGGGGGCGAATTCCCTGACTCATACTGAGAGGGTTCAGACAGAACTCAGGAAAGAGAAGAATCAGAACGTGCCATGGACTTTAGGGACAGGAAGACACTCGGCTACAAACGTGGGAAGTGACGTGTCTGGGAGGGGAACGTGAACGGGAGACAGAGCCGCTGTTCTCATGAAAGCGTTGGGCCAACTGTTCAATTCTTGAACCCGACAGAAGCAGAGTTAAAAAAGGGCGTCGCTGCAGACCGGGGGCGCCAGGACACGCCAGGGAGCGCCTGTGCCACTGCGCAGGGACAGCACGGGGCTCCGAGCGCGGGGCTCCGAGCCCGAAGCCCAGGACAGAGGGGCCACACGTGGAACGATCTTCTGTCCTTTGGCACCCCATTTACACAAGCTGAAGGTCCCTTCGTACAAGAACAGTCATTTCAACCAAGAACGTCGGACGGACGCACCCTGGGCCCAGTGCGGACTAGGGATCCTGGACGCGGAGCACGGCGGGGCTTGCTGTGTGCCAGTCAGCGATTAAGTCTTCACAACTTGCCCCCAGTCACCGCTTGTGAAGGTCACAGCTGACTTTTGATGCCAGTTCTGGGACCTCAGAGACGACGTTCCCAACCTGTCTTCCCTGCCCACTCACTGGGAGAGACAGCGCTCCGGGAGGTCACGTTCCTTCTCCCCGCCCCTGCCCCCCACATACCCTGGAAGCTCCCTTCTGTCTTCAACACAAGATGTCCTGTGACCCTCTGGGCACCCTTTCCTTGTGCTGTCACTTGAAGGTTTTCAGATGTCATCGCCCCCAGCTCACATGCCCTGTCCTGCTCGACATGACAGAGAGTGGCCCGGTCATCTCCTGCGCCTGCCTGTCTAAGGCACAGCCGCCCTCCTTACTGCCGAGGCTTTTGCGTTTCGGTTTATTTCAGGAGCCAGGCCACCGGCGGGCAGGTCCCGGGGGAGGCCAGGGTGGGCAGGAGCCAGGCCACCGGCGGGCAGGTCCCGGGGGAGGCCAGGGTGGGCAGGAGCCAGGTCACCGGCGGGGAGGCCCCGGGGGAGGCCAGGGCTGGGTTTGGGTCCCGCAAACGAAGCTCCAGCACCTCAGCTTCCCTCCCAAAGGGACGCTCCAGGCCCAACTTCCTCCGACTCAGAAGCAGAGCCTTTGGGGCTTCATGGGGGGTTGGGGCGCAGGCTGTGGCTCAGCGGTGGGGCCACCACGCTGCCTCAGCTTGGCCTGCGCACGTCGGGGCAAGGGGTTTGGTTTCCACCCGGGTTGGATTGTGGGGAGGACACAGAGGCCCTGGATGCCTGGAGATGTGGGGTGTCTTCTGGGCATATCCGGAGGGGGAAGCAGGGCTTGAGTCAGGAACCCCCAGGAAGCCTGGCTCATGAGGGTCCCCAGCTATCCCAGGGACAATGCCTGTTGTGGGGTGTGTGTGTGTGTGTGTGTGTGTGTGTGTCTGTGGTGCGTGTGCATATATGTGTGTGTGTATGTGTGAGAGCGTGTGTGTATGAGTATGTATAATGTGTGTGAGTGTGCATATATGCGTGTGCATGTGTGTGTATGTGTGTGTGTGTGTATGTGGTGTGGGTGTGTGTGTATGTGTGTGTGTATGTGGTGTGTGTGTGTGTGAGTGTGTGTGTGTGAGTGTGTGTGTGTGAGTGTGAGTGTGTGTGTGTGAGTGTGTGTGTGTGAGTGTGTGTGTGCGCATATGTGTGTGTGTGTGTATGTGTGTGTGTGTGTGTGTGTGTGTGTGTGAGAGTGTGCATATATGTGTGTGTGTGTGTGTGTGTGTGTGATGGATATTCACGGTGCAGTAACACACCAAGATTCGTTGTCAACACTGAAGGGGCAGGTAGCGTTCAGCACAGTCGTGGACTTTTCATTAAAAGTTTACCCTCCTCTCTGTCACAATGTAACTAAGAGTCACCCAAGTCCTTTTTACTTATTTCCACATGACATCAGTGTGTGAAAGCCACAGAGTGGGACGGAAGAAGTGCTTTTGACTTTTGCTTCCTATTGGTCCACTCTGAAGCTGAGAGACACGTTCTGAGTCATGCTTCAGAAGTTCAAGTGCATCGAGTCAGACGTATTTGCACTGAAAATATCAAAGAATGCCTTTTTCCCTAATTTCCAGAGCTTCCTGGTATGTCATCAGGAACCTCCCCACAAGAGCCACCTTCACTGCCACCAGGTTTAGCTCCTCGCCACAGCTGGGAGTCGGAACTGTATTCAAATGTTAAGGAGGCAAGTGACAAGCGGGACAACGTTACCAGTGCCGTGTAATTCGGGATGTAGGTGTCTCCTAAAGATTCTGCGGTGATGCCACCGTTGCTAATTGCCGTGGCCATTAAGCCTTTCTGAAGTCACACAGCCGTCTCCTCTGAAGGCGTAATTAAAGCGCGGCCGTGGCGGCGAGCGCGTTCCGGCGTCACCCGGCGTCACCCGGCGTCAGCCCGGCGTCAGCCCGGCGCAGCCGCACAGGCCCGTGCGGGACGTGGCGTCCTTCGGGGGCGTCCGTCCTTGCCGGGTCGCCCTGCTCGTGCATGCGTGCGCATCGGGGCCCGCGTCTGAGGTCAAGGTCCCACGGGAAAATGAGGCAGGACACCCGGAGGTGGTGGCGGCGTGGACATGGCGCGGGCAATTCTCCTCGTTTGTTCCGGGGCCGTTTCCCCGAGTCGGCGCTACCCACGTTTGGGTCCATGAGCCTTGGTTGCCGGCGCCGCCCTGCGCACTGCAGCGTCCCCGGGCTCTGCTCAGTAGGTACCCATAGCACCCCCACCCCGCCGCTGGGACCCCCCGATGTCCCCTGGGGGAGGGGAACTAAGGCGCCCCCGGGAGAACCACTCCTCTAGAGGCCAAGTGGCTCAGCGCTCTCGCTGGGGTGCACACTGGGAGGTCGTGTGCACGTCACAACCGTGCCCCCCAGTTCGCGGGCAGCTCAGTTTGTATTTCTCGATGGCGCATAAGCTAGTGGTGCCACTTGTCATCGATCGAGTCTCGGATTCGGGGGGACTGAGTTTGGAACGCAGCGAAGGCGGCGTGAGAGACGTTCCTCGTGGGCCTGGTCAGCAGGAAACGGGCTCGTCCTCTTACTTCTCCCCCCCTGCGTCCTTGGTTGCAAACTTTGTCGTAGGCTCTGACTTTCGTACGCCTTGGTTTCATCTTAGGGATAGTCCGGATTTGCTTCTAAGAAGGCAGAAGCGGCAGTTTCATCGTGACACGAGGGGCGTTTGTTTAATAAGCCCACGTCTTGTTGGCGTGGCGGCTGCAGTCCCCTCACTGTGGGCCGGGCGGAGAGCAGCTGGGAGCGGCCCGTCCACGGGACCCCCGAGGGAAGGGGCCCCCCTGTCCTGAGGCCCCTGCTGCGCCGGAGCCCGGGCAGCCTCCCACAGGGGTGCAGCGTCTGTGTACTCATCAAGGCACCAGTGGGGGCATGTCCCTGGGGACGGGGTGAGGCTGTGGGGACGCAGCAGTAAGGTCTGGGCTGAGGACTGGCTTCCCAAAGGCTCTTCCGAGTGGGCAGGTCTCCAGGACTTGGGAAATCTCTCAGGATGGACCCACTTAACCTCGGTCCTCAGTCTTCTCCCCAGAGGATAGGCATCTCATCCATGGAGTGTACCGCCCAGTTCCTATGAGCACCGAGATACTTTCCCACGATGGACCCGTTTAGATCTTCCAGTCCTTTATCAGGACGAAGAAACACCTTAAAAGTTTATCTACCGGAAGCTTCCGTCTGGGCCTCCCAAAGTCCCCCGACCCCCCAGCTCATTTTAGGCCATTAGCTCTGAAGGACAGAGCCTTCTAAGTTTCCCATGAAGGGAAATTTCTAACGGAAACTCTTGTTATTTTGTGGATTGTGTTTTTACCATTTAAAAAGTCATTGTATTTAGAATTCTGAAGCTATCAGTGAATAGCGCGTATAATAAGGTCTGAGAGCTCGCTCAGCCCCCCGTGTCCCCAGAACCCGGGCGCCTCCTGAACTCCAGAGGAAAGGAACGTCTTTCTGGGAACCGCGAGACCCGCTGAGATGCAGA
>PVJL010009852.1:0-53877 GCA_004026885.1 Lyroderma lyra | reverse complement strand
ATGTACCACAGCTTCTTTATCCAGTCATCTGTCACAGGGACCTTTGGTTGTTTCCATGTTTTGGCCACTGTGAACAGTGCTGCAATGAACATTGGGGTACATAAGTCTTTGCGGACAAAGGTTTTCAAGTTCTTTGGGTAGATCCCCAGAAGGGGGATTGCTGGGTCAAATGGTAGCTCCATTCCCAATTTTCTGAGAATAAATGAGATTATATAGTTAGTTTCCTCAAACAAACTATATAATCTCATTTATTTATTTATTTATTTATTTATTTATTTATTTCCAGGACAATATTGGTCTTGATTTCCCAGTATCTTTTAGGCCAGTGGTTCTCAACAAGGGGCAGTTTTTCCCTGTAGGGGACATTTGGAAATGTCTGGAGACATTGTTGGTTGTCACAACTGGGGGTGGGGTATGTATTACTGGCATTAGTGGGTAGAAACTAGGGATGCTTCTGAACATCCTACAATGCACAGGACAGTCCCCCACAACCAGGAATTATTCAGCCCAAAGTTCATAGTGTTGAGGTTGAAAAACTCCATTTTAGATGATAATAAAATTTCTTATTAGGAGCAAATTGAAGTCAAAGGGAAGAGAGAGAAGAAGGAAATATAAAGTGTTCCTTGACTCCCTGAATGGGATAACAGCACCCTCTCTTCTGACACCCAGGAGGGAGGAGCAACTGAGCGAGCGGCCAAAACACAGGCCTTTTCCTGCCACCCAGCAGCTATTTCAATAACTGGGTTGCTCAACACAGTAGTTCGGAACAGGAAGTGGAGGCCCTTGCAGTGGGACGAGGCTGGAGGCAGAGGATTTAGAGGCCAAGAAGGGAAGCTGGGTCCTGCCAGAATCATTTTGAAAAGTTCTAGGGAATTTTTCAAAGGTGATTTTGTTGGGGACACTGAGTGTCGCGCTTCGAAGGTACAATTTCTGCTTGGGGAGAGCACGGACCCCCTCGGCTTTTGATTTGAGCACTTCCCAGATTCTTCTGTGTCCGGACACAGAGGAGAGAGCGAAGTACACTTGGTTTTGTTTTCAGGTTGTATCTGTGTCTTCCCCAACCTTGCTTTAAATGCTTTTTGTATAATGAAAAATTTCAAACATATACAAAAATTGAGAGAAGAGTATAACAGATCTTTTGTTACTCAGTGCCCACCTACAATGATTGTCAACTCCTGGCTGATCTTGACCTCTACTCTACTCTTAGAGGCCCTCCCCCTCTTTTTAATCTGGAAATTAGCTTAAATAATTACTGATTGCCTGCCTACTAGGAGAGGCTTGGCAGTGAAGGAGATAAGTGATTTTCTGGTGCTTGGGTTTCCCTGGAGGAAAACTGATAATGGACATGCATGATTATAGCAGCCACCAGGTTCTGAGAAATCTGGGGTGGAGGCTCGGCATTCCTGGTGGGGAAGTGCTGGTGATCAGAGACAAGTTTCTTTCTCTTGAAGCCTCCTAGGTGGAGAAGTCTACTGAGAGTTCTCTGCTGGTAGAAATGTGATCCTGGGTTCTGCAGCCAAGGGTCCTCTCAGTTCCAGAGGGAGCATCTTCTGCATGTTTTCTTTTAGGATGACCCCTTTTCTGTTTCATGACCCTCCAGGTGTGTGCTGTGTGGTGAGAAGCCAGGTGTTCCGTGCAGCCTCCTGGCACGGGTCTTCACTGATTGTCTCCTCCGTGGGGAGCACAGGGCTGGGGAGGGGTGGATGACAGAGGTGATACTTCCAGTGGTTGTGGATTCTCTTCTGCAGCACTTGCTCCCCTGTGTCTGTGAGTAGAGGTAGGGCTGTCCCGTTGCAGCCACTGGCAGCCCACACCAGAGGGAGATGACACTGCAGTTCCCACTTTTCAGACAGGCCCTTTTCCCACCGCTTGTGTCTACTTGAGCAATAGAACTGATGGTTTTTAGGCCATTGGAGAATTGGCATGCATTTTTCTTGACTCAATGTTATTATGTTGTAATATGCATACAGAAAGTGTCTTCTAAAGTTGAAAGAGTTCTTGAATAATTGATGTCTATGAATTTGAATTTGTGCTGGTTTCTACAAAAGGTAGACATTCTAGACTAAGTTCACAAGTAAGTGTATTAGTGTGAAGACCGGGGCCCCTGAATGACTATACTTCCCATCCATGTTTTATTTATTAAATGCATTTTCATCCTCTCCTTCTTCCACAAAGAGGTTTAGGTGGCATTAGCTTATTGTAAACATTGTGTGTCAGAATCATAGATTTTCAGGTGTCATGCCTTTCTATGGGGAGGGCAGCTCCTCATCTGTTAATAATAGTTATCTACTCTGTGCCTCTGTATGTGCCAGGCACTTTACTTACATTAACTCTATTCCTTAGAACCCTTCTAGGTTGGCAATAGTACCGAAAGTCTTCATCCAATGTCACTGAGAGGTTCTTGGAAACTGTGACTTTAAGAAAAACGACAAATAATGAAACCAATTTCATCATAGGCTAATTGATATAAACAAGAGCTAAGTTCCTGCTGCACACTTCTGGTCACAAAAGCATCACCAAACTTGTAAATAAAGACCCAAAACACTTCCAATGTTAAACATCGAAATAAATGTGAGCTATACATACACTTAAGAAAGATGAATAAGGACAAGTAAGGTGATTATTTTCTAATTTGCTTACTTCAGTTCAAGGTCAAAGATGACAGGAACCTACTCTGGCAGCTCAGGGAAAAAAGTGAAACCCCTCCCTGGACAAGATGCCCTTTTAGCCCTGGGTGCATGCACTCACTCCCTCACTCACTTAGATTGGGACAATGTAGACATGTCAGTTCACCCAATGTGGACATCTTTGGGATGTGGGCGGAAACCTGAGTCCCCAGAGAAAACCTATTCAGACACGGGGAGAATGTACCAGCTCTACACAGACAGTGGCCCTAGTTGGGAATTGATTTCCTTTCCTCATCAAAATTATAACGAAACAATATTATTATTCAAGGACCTGCTGTATTCCCATTTTACAGATGAGGAAACTGAGGATTAGGGAGGTTGAGGGATGCTAGGAGGTACCATTGGTTTTTCACCCAAATGTGTTTGATTCTAAAGCCCAAATGCTTTCCACTAAGCCTTGCCTCTCATGGGTAAAAGTAGGTGGGAGTTTGTACTAAGTAAGGTTGGTAGGGAAGACAGGGCAGGCAATGTGAAAGGGGACTGGGAGTTCTGGTTATTCCAGCTAATGAAATCTTCACATTGAACCCCTTGGGAAACATTGCTTTTGAGTGTGATAAATTACCTGTGTCCTATTTTTGAGCTGACTGTATAAAACAGAATCGCACGCTGGTAGCCCTGAGCCAAATTTGGTCAGCAGATGTGTTTTATTTGATCTGCACAGTGTTTTATTTTTTAAAAATTGCATTAGTTGTCATCGTTTAAAAAGTGGGAGATTTCACACTAACATTTCCAAATTTCTTGGCTTCTCTTGAGCCATCAGAAGATTATTTAGCACTAGGCCCACATTCTTGTTGGCAGTAGTGAGTGTGAGTGCCTTTTTGGTTGTAGTAGAGACTTCTTTATTTGCTGTCTTTACCACCCTGTCCTCTTCACTCTTTTATAGGACTTGCCAGGACTCTATAGGCATATGAGTTAGAGGAACCCTCATAGAAGTTACGTTCTCTCTGCCAGTGTCAGGGGTGTGTTAGTGGAGGCTTGTTCCATATTTGAATTAAAGATCTCCAACATTTTCCCCTTTGTAGAGAGCCTCCACTTGGCATGTGAGCAGACACACCCACATTGCCCACTTCTAGCCCCCAGAAATGGCTAATTGGACTCAGGATGGGTTCTAGGATCAAGGCAGACCAATCAAATATTTGGGATTGGGACACTGAATTAGTGAGCTGAGGTGACTCAGATGGGAAGGACTGTAGATTCAGGCTGAAGATGGTGGTGCTGGAGAGGTGGCTCGGCGAGCAAGGAAGCTGGGTCATAGGTAAGTGAGAGATGGCAGGGCAGCAGAGAGGGAGGAGCTGCCTGGTCTCCACTTTGGCTGTGCTTCCTGCAGTTGGGTTCTTCTGTGGCCACTGTATTCATTCAGTGACATATATTGAGTGCTTACTTTAATGGTTGATACTGTTTAGATGCTGTGATACATCAGTGAACAAAACAGGCAAAGGTTCTGCTCTCATAGAGTTTATATTTTGAAAGGGAAAGCAGACAATTACAAACAAAAAGTAAATAAATATAAAATATGTGAGGTGGTGATAAGTACCAGAATGAAAAATAAATTGGGGAAAGCAACATGGAGTGGATATATGAGGTAGTGATGTTATGTTAGAGAAGTTGGTGGAGGATCACCTCTTGATAAAGTAATAACTGAGCAGAGATGTGAATGGAGTGAGGAGTGAGTCATGAGGAAAACTAAGGGTGGAGCATTTCCTACAGAGGATTTAGCAAGTGCAAAGGCCCCAAGGTGGGAATATGCTTCACCTGTTTGAAGAATAGTGGAGCTGGAATGCAACAACTAATGAAAGAGGGAGAGGTGGAAGGAATGTAGGACCTAACAGCTATTTTAGAGACTTTGGATTTTATTCTAGTGAGATAGGAAGCCATTGGAAGATTTTGAGCATAGATGACATCATCTGGCTTATGTTTTAAATAAATGTAAGTGTGTATGGGGAACAGACTGTGAGGCAGCTAAGGTATATGCAGGACAACTAATTAGGAAGTTATATAATAGTCCCGACAAAAAAACAGTGGTGACCTGGACTAGGATTGAGGTGGAAGTAATGAGAAGTGGACAAGTTCTGAAAATATTTTACAGGTAGTGTTGACAGTACTTGATGATGTATTTGGTATTGGATTTGAGAAGAGAGGACTCAAGATGATTCCAGCCCTTGATTGGAAACATTGCTGCATTAGTTAACATTTCCCATTCTCTTTTGGAAAACATTCAAAAGCAATTAGGAAGGTGAAAGAATAATAATGAAAACCTCAAAAACTCCATTTCCAGCAAAATTAGGAGAAAAACTTAATCCATAGACCCCAAAATGTTTGTAAAGACTGTTCCAAATAAATGAGATCATGTGGAAGCCATATAAGAAGAAATGAAGAGCAGCAGCATAGAAATGGAGAGAGAGCCCAGAAGCAGATCTTAGAGGTACCAGAAAACTCATATTATTTAAGGTGAAAAGTCACCCTGATGTGTAAAAGCTGTATCCCTCATTGCAGTGATTGTTATGGGAACTGGATATACAGCTGGTGGAAGAAACCCTTCTGGGTATAGTTTGATTCAAAGAAGCAAATGAACAGGGGTTGTATAAAGACTCACAAACTGCCATATTTGTAGGAAGTAGTCTGTCTCAGGTAGCAGGGAGAAAAAAAGCCTTTGGGCTGTAAAAACAGCTCATCTGAAAGAGTATCATGGCCATTCTCCTCTCCCCAGTCAAGAGGAACCTCATGCAGACAGCTGCAAGGAAAACTAATTCATTCAGTGATAATGAAGAAAGGAAATGGTAGACTTCTGTTTCGGATAATGGTAGGTGAGGTTATTTGGACCAAAGTTCCCATTGAAAAATATGGAAATGTTGGATGTATTTTTTTAAATTAAAATTTTTTTTAATTTTTAAAAAAGCATGAAAGAGTTGAGAAGAGAGAAAAGAATCAGGCCAAAATCCATTGTCAGGTGGGAACCAAGAGAGATGTGCAGATCATTAGAACACTGCTGTTGCTTGCCTCAGGAATGTGTGTTGATCCCAATAAATATGGGTTTTGGTTTGGCAGCCTTGCAGGACAGGAGGTTAGAGGTCAAATTTTATGGCTTGTCCAAGGTGGAGAATTTCCTAGACCATTTCCATGCAAAGCTAGAGCTACTGAGGGGAAAGGTGAACCCATGTCTCCTCACCCCTAAGAGATAGCAGGGAAGGTTGCTCAAAAACTGAACAGAGTGAGAAGAAAAAGAAAAGGTAAGTTATGGTCACTGGCCAGCTTTTGAGGATTTTTTTTATTGTTAAGTTTATTGGAGTGACATTGGTTAGTACAATGGTGTACAATTTTACAGTGCATCATCTGTGTATTTGCCACCCGGAGTCCGTTCTCTTTCCATCACCATGTATTTAACACCCTTTTCTACCTCTCCCCCTACTCCCAGGTTTAGTCTCAGGTAACCTCTAAACTATTGACTGTTGTTTATTTGTTGCTTTCAGTTTTATATTCCACATATGAGTGAGGTCAAATGGTTCTTGCTTTTTTCTGTCTGGCTTATTTCACTTAGCATGATGGTCTTGAGGTAAGGATGTGCTTTTTATTTATTTTTTTATTTTATTATCATTATTTTTTTAAACACCTTGATCTAGAGAACCTCAAGCCATGAATTGGGTTTAAGGTAATTCTAGGTTACTACTGCTCCCTGCCCTTCCCCTCCCTAATACTTGTCAGAGTCAAAGGTGAATCTTCTTTGGAGGATGGCATCTTCCTAATTTTCCAGGGCCAATGAACAATAGAGTCCAAAAGTACAAAGGAGAGGAGAAACTAAAGATGACGAGAGAAACAGCAGAAGCAACTGATAGAAAGAAAGAAAAAAGACTCACAAATTCTTCATGTATTTAATTATCTGAGGCAAATAACTGTTTCTTACATGTATAGAAATAAAGGCAAGTTTGTAAATATCTTCAAGGTATGTGTAGCAATGAGAAGTGGTTTGGCAGATTTGAAAAAGTCCAGGTAGAACTTCCTGAAATAAAAACACAAAAATGAAATTTAAAAACTTAATGGTTTACTATTAGATAGCATATTAGTCAAAAATCAAAGAAAGATTAGTGAATTGGATGATAAGTTATAAGAAATTAACCAGAATGCTGCACAGGGAGATAAAAAGACAGAAAATATGGGAGACCAGTTAAAAGACATAGAGGATACAGTGAGAAGTTCCAACATGCATTTAATTGGAGTTCAAAAAGGAAAATAAAGAGGAAATGGGTCAGAAGCAACTATTTGAGGAGATAATGACTGAGATTTTTCCAAAATTGATGAAATCTGTCAAGCCAAAAACTCATAAGCAGAGCACCAAAAGCAAAGAGAAAATCCTAAAAGCAACCGGAAAAAGAGACAAAGTACTTTGAAAAGAGTGATTTACACATGTCTCAATACCATCAATAGAAGCCAGAAGACAGTCAAATAATAGTATCTGTAATAACTGACAACCTAGAATTCTATGCAGAGAGAAAATGGCAACATAAAGACATTTTCATGTAAGAAAACATAGATTGCTACCACTTGTAAACTTGCTTCACTAAAGGAAATCCTAATTGATACACTCGAGGCAGAAGGGAAGTGATTCTAGATGGAAAAAGCTGACACACAGTAAGGAAGGATTTTAAAAAGAGGTAAATATGTGTTTAAATGTAAATATAGATGAAAAATGAAGTATAAGACAAAATTTTAATATCTTACAGGTTAAATATATAGAATTGGAAATAAGACAACAAATAGCATGTAAGTTAAGACAGGAGGCAGAAAGAATCAAGAAGATTCTAAGGTCCTTGTATTACTTGGGAAGAGAGTAAAGATTAATAATTATTCTTAGAATAAATTAACAATGTATATTGTATTTTCTAGAATAACCATGGAAAGTATGGAAGCAGAGTGTACAATATCCCAGTTAGCTGAGAAAGACTCAGCTATAATACAACATTACAGACAGAATGAAAATAAAAATGAATGGAAAAATATATAGTGTCAAATAATAAACACAATATCAGATAAAGCAGACATTACAGTTAAAAACATCACTAGGGATAAAAAGTTATTTTCTGCAGGAAAGTATTATAGTTTGAAATTTGTACGCACCTATTAACAAAGCATAATATGTAAAGAAAAAAAATGACAGGACTACAAAGAGAAATAGAAATATCCACAATCATAGCTAAAGCATTTTAAAGAAAAACGAGGCCAGAAGACTTTCTCTATGGATATCAAGCCTTACTTACTCTGTGGATATAGAGCTATAGTAATAACAACAGAGTGGTATTGATATGAGGATAAACAATCCCAGTGAATAAAATAGCACAGGAGCAAACCTTTGCATTTATGGACTCTCAAAATATTGTAAAGGAAACATTGCAGAATATCAGTGAACTTTTCAATACTTGTAGATGGTCCTGGGACCCATGGATATACACATGGGAAAAAAATGTAATTTGACTATCAGTTTGCACAACACCTAAAAATCAATTTTAAGGGGGGATTTAGAAACTTAAAGATGAAAGGAAAAACTGTAAAGATTTTGAATGATGATGTAAGAATATTTTCATGATCTCTACATACAGGAGGACTTCTTAAATAAGATGCAAAGAACATTAACCTTAAATTAAGAAAGGATTGAGAAAATTAATCACATTAAACTTAATAATTTATTTTAATTAAAAACCACTATGAAAATGATGGAATGATTAGTTACAACACTGGAAAAAATGTGTGAACTTCATGAAGAGAAGAGACCGTGTCCATTTTATTTGTCATTGTATCCCAGTATGTTGCACAGTGGCTAAAACTAACACTTCAGTACCAAAGGCATTAACACTAAGTACTTGCAGCCATTCCCAAATAACGAAGCTCACCTACAGAGCAGAATCCACATCATAAACCACAAACATCATTTCTTTATTGCTCTTTCTTCTGTTGCTATTCATTCTTTAGAGAAGGAGAAGACAGAAAACAGGGCTGGTAGTTTAATCAGCCAATTGTTAAAAAAATATTTATTCAGTATAATAAACTGTGTTTAGAATTGAGCAGATTGCTGAGAAGGATATATAGAACTATGAAACAAGGGTCTCTTCCTGAAAGAGTTTACAGTCTTGTTGGGAGATTGACGAGTAGGATAAAATACTTGACAAATCTGGACCATTTTTTAAAATGCTATTTATAACCTATGGAAGTACATAGGAGGACAGAGATAACACTTCCAGATGCTGTAATTGGGAAAGATATCAGGAGGAGAGAATATTTGATTTATGTATTTAAGCAGGATAAATTAATGGGTGGGAAGAGAGAAAGGAAGAAAATATTCCAGGGGAGGGATGAGGATGAAGCATGCTTTGTAGGCAAGAAAAATTTACAGTGCTTTGGGGGAAGAGGCCAGTATAATCAGAGTGGAGGAAAACAGATTAGAAGTATAAAGTCTTCAAGAATAATTATATTATAATAAATGAATAGCTAGAAATTTTTTGAAAAAGAATTGCAGGGATGTAAACAAAGAAGCCTACTAGTTATGAAAAATATATCTCTAGGTAAAGTAATTAAACCAGTTTGATGTTGGTAGAGGTGTTACGGTGGACATCTGTGGATCTTGCTGCCCAGCAGCATTTACTTTTCTCCTGGTTGTTATTATTATTAATACATGGAAACCAAGGATGAAGCCCTCATGGAGGACAACATAGCAGAGAAATGGAGAGAAACTGCATTCAAGTGACAGTATTCATTTTTCTTTCATTGCTTAAGCCAATTTGAGTTGGGTTGTGTGTTATTTGAATTGAAAGAATCAAAATGGACCCAAGAATAGACAAAAGATCAGAATAGAGTGGAGAATTGAGAAACAGACTCATATCTGCACTAGAATTTTACCTCATCAGATACTCCTCAGTTTTCCTTGGTATGGATTTTCTCTTCTCATTTCTAAAGTTAGAATATCCCAGGGCTCAGGCTTTATTCCTAGATGAACTTATCCAGTCTCGTGGCATTAAATATCTATAGGTACAGAACTCTAAACTTTGAATCTCCAGTTTTCATCATTCTTCTGAGATTCAGACCCATATATCTACTTGCCCACTTCAGTTCTTCATTTGAGTATCTAAGAGGATCTGAAACTTAACATGTTGCATGTCCAATTCCTGAATCCCAACCTCCCCTACCCCAAACCTACTCCTTTCCCTATAGCCTCAGGCTCATAAAATGGCACCACCAGCTACCCAGTTGCTCAAGCCAGAAACCTAGGATTTATCTTTGAGTCTTTTCTTTTCTACAACTCCCACATGTAAGCAAGCCATCAGCAAGTCCTCTTCAAACTCTTGACCCTATCTTCAGATCATGGCCTGGATCCAACCACTTCTTCTTACTTCCATTGGTCTCTCCATAGTTCAAGCCATAATCATCCTTTGCCTGGATTATTGCAGTGGTGTTTTAATTGACCTCTATACTCCCTCCCTCTGCCCCCACACAACCTTACAGTCTATTCTACACACATACTCATAGGTTATAGGAATCTTTTAAAACATAAATCAGATCATGTTACTTGGTCTGCTCAAAACCAATGTTTTCACATTGCATTCAGAATACTCCAAATTATTACCATAGGCTATAGGACCCTGTACAATCTGTGCCCTGCCTAGATTCTAATCTTTTTATGGCTTACTCTCTCACATTTTTCAGATCTCTGATCAGACATGATCTCCTCAAAGCGGCCTTCTATGACTATTGTATATAAAATAGTTTTTCCCCTAGCTCCTCCCCAGACTGTTACCCAGCTGTATTCTTCTGAATGCTTACCATTATCTTATTTAGTGTCTGTTTTTTTCACTAAATCTAAAATCTTCATGAAGCAGATATGTTATCTTATTTAATGCTGTATTATAGGCACTGGAATAGTTCCTGGATCATAGTTGAAGCCAATACATATTTTTGAGTGATGGGGTAAATGAAATTCATGTATGATACAGGTACATGTAGCATATCATATTTTATAAGAGATTTGTTATTCAATAAGTGATTTTGAGAAAACTGGTTAGACATTTAAGTATAAAATGGATTATTAATAAGAGGACATTATAGACAGTTTTATGCCAACATATTTGCCAATTTAGATGAAATTAAAAATTTCTTAAAAACCTGACATACCAAAACTAACACAAGAAGAAATAGAAAATCTGAATGGAGCTATATTTATTAAATAATTGAACTTATTATTAAAGAACTTCCCACCAAACAGATAAACAAACAAGCAAACAAACTCTCTAGTCTCAAATGGTCTCTTCAGTAAAGTCTTTCAAACATTTAAAAGAAGTAATAACATTAATCTTACACATTTTTTTGAGAGGATAGAAAAAGAGGTAATATATCCAAGCTCATTCTCAACACAAACCTTTATACTAAAACCTGACAAAGACATTAGAAGGAAAGAAAATTAAATATAAAACTCTCTCATGGACATAGACATAGAAATCCTAAACCAAATATAATAAAAAAAAAAAGCAATACATAAAGAGGATAATATGTCATAACCAAGTGGGATAGTTTTTAGGAATTTAGGAGTAGTTTAACATTTGAAAATAAGTCAAAGTGGTTCACTACAATAACAGAAAAAAGTGAAAAATATGCAACCATTTCAGCAGATGCCACAAAAAGGATGTGATAAAATTCAATATGGATTCATGATTTTTAAAAATCCTTAACAAAGGAAATTCCTCAATCCAATTATGAGTACCTACAAATAACTTAAAGCAAGCATCATACTTAATGGTAAAATGTTCAAAGTTTCTCCCTGGATGTCTGCTATCATAACTTATATTTAACATTACATTAGAAGTTCTAGCCATTGCAGCAAGGACAGAGAAAGAAATAAAAGGCATATGGATTGGAAAGTAAAAAATAAAACTGTCGTTATTAGGAGATAATATGATTGTCTATTTAGAAATTCCAAAAATATCTATAGATAAACTTTTGGAATTAGTAAGTAAATTAGTGAGGTTGCTGGATATAAGGTCAATATATAGAAATCAGTTGTACTACTATATGCTAACAACAAAAAAATTGAAAACAAAATTTAAAAAATTTTATCATTTTATCACTTAGCTCCCCAAACATGAAATTAATAGGGATAAATGTGATAAAGATGGTTAAGATCTCTACACTGAAAAGAAGAAGACAATATATTGAGAGAAATTAATTAAGACTTAAGTAGATGGAGAGCTATACCATGTTCATAGATCGGAATGACTCAATATTATAAAGATGTCAGTTCCCACCAAATATGTCTTTAAATTATGCAAACCATTCAGAATTTCAAGGCTTTTAAAATGGACATTAATAAACATTATAAAATTTGTATGGAAAGGGAAAGAGCCATAATAAACCAAGACAATCATGAAGAATAAAAATTAGAATTGTATGCCTGAGGCCTATGTAATCCTTGCTAACAGATGTCACCCCAATAAGTCTAACAATAAAAATGAATTTAAAAAAAAAAGAAGCTGGGAGAACTTTCACTGCCAGATATCTAGACTTATTGTAAAGCTACAGTAATTAAGACAGTGTGGTATTAGTGCCAAGAACAGATTAGAGAGATTAGGAAGAGACCCTTATATGATCACCTGATTTATATTATAACAAAGGTGGCACTGAAATGCAGTAGAGAAGGGATGTCTTTTCAATAAAAAGTGCTGGTTTAATTTAATATTCACATGAAAAAAATGAGTCTTGACCCCTTCTTCAAGCCATTTACAAAAATCAATTCCAGCTGTATTGTAGATGTAAATATGATAGGTAAGATAATAAAGCTCTTAGATGAAACCAAGAGAATATCACTGTAATGTTAAAATTGGCAAACATTTCTTAAACAAGACACAAAAGCACTAACTATAAAGGAAAATATTAATAAACTAGATTATATTGAAATCAAGAACTTCTGATTATCAAAAGACGCTGTTAAGAGAATGAAAGATCAGAAGATATTCTGAAGAACTACAAATCAATGAGAGGAAGGCAAGTAGCCCAGTAGAAAAATGAACAAAAAACTTGAATAAACACTTCACATAGAGGATGTTCAAATGGTCAATAAATATATTAAAAGGCATTCAACTTTACTAGTACTCAGGGAAATTAAAATTAAAACTACAATATAAGTGTCTTTACATACCCACCAAAATGGCAAAACTTAAAAAGCCAGATAATACCAGTGTTGGCAAGAATATGGGACAACTGGGCTGTTACATATTGTTGGTGGAACTGTACACTTATACAACTACTTTGGGAAAGCTAAACACTCTATATCCCAAATTCCACTCCTAGGTACAAACCCACTAATAATGTGTATGTACACACCAAAAATCATGTATAAGAATGTTAATAGCATATTATTCATAATAGCCTCAAACTGGAAGCAACCCAAATGTCCAAAGATGGTCGAATGGATAAAGAAATTGTAGTATATTCATACAATGAAATATATACAGGAATGTGGGTAAATAATCTAACTACATGCAAAAACATGGATAAATCTCACAAGCATATTGCTGAGAAAAGGAAGCCAGACACAAAAACAGACAGAACTAATATCCGGTGATACAAATCAGGAATAGTGCTTACCTGAAGGAGGTAATGACTGGGAGGGGAAGTTAAGGGGTCTTCTGGGGTGGGGTCACATTCCCTTTCTTGCACTGGGTGATGTGGTACATAGGGGCATTTACTTTGTGAAATCAACCTGTATATTTATGCTTTGTTCACTTCTCTGTATCTTATACTTAATTAAAATTTTTATTTAAAAGACCTGGATCATTTCTTCAGTTCTTAAACCAAAGTAGGTTACCATTATATTCATTACTTAAATATAAAATGTAAATTCCACAATTAAATATGGGTCAAAATTTTTATAATCTTGCAACCATAAATTAAACGGCACAAAATTAAAAATTTCTTTGAAAAGCAAAATTGAAATTGTAATTAAATCAATAGGTAAATGTCTACCTGAGGAAAATATTCATAAAATAATAATATATATTGCTAATTATAGCATTAAATATTAAAAGGTGAATAATACCAACTGTGCCAAGGTTTGCAAAAAGAGTTTTAATACCATGTTGTTGGAACTGTCTATTTCTACAGCATTTTAGAGGAGTTTGGCAATATCCTTTAAAATTTAAAGTGTTTATTTTATTGATCTAACAATCAATTTCCAGGAGTTTTTTCTCAATAAATATTTGCATAAGTGTATAAAAATTATATGTATTTTTATATAAAATTACATAATTTCATGGCTATTACAATACCATTAATTATATTCCTTATGCTATATGCTACATCAAATGACTGTATATATGCATATATTTTTAAGTGGTAGTTGACATTCAGCATTATTTTATATCATTTTTAGATGTACAGCACAATGGGTAGGCATTTATATAACATAGCTTATGGAGAAGAATGTGGAAGTCTCCTTCCCAGTTCCACTGCCCTCCTCAATTTTTTTCTGTATATTTGCTCACATTTGTATGTCTGTATACAAATAGTCTTTTTAAAAAACATAAATGGGATACTTGCTGCCTTCTTCTTAACCACATTCTGTTACTCACGGTTCCTTGAACTGCTCATGCTGTTTCACCCCGATGTGACTAGCCAAAAGTCCCTTCTGCCCTTTCCTCTAGTCTCTGTGCAACCAGCAATTACAACATCTAATTATTTGATGTTTTTCTAAGGATCTTGAATGGGAGAAGTTCAAAAGAGACAAAGCATGAAAGAAAGCTATACCATGTAGGCTGCTGAAAAATGATGGGAAATGTGGCAGGATACTATTTCCAGTTATTCATTGAGGTTTTTGTCCCTCTAGTTCATTTTAGTTATGAAACATCCCTCTGCCTAGGCAGCTAGGCAATTCCACATTCGTGGCCTCAGGGAATAAGTGGCAGAGGAATTCAGAAATCAATGCTTGGCTTTTGATTTTCCAAAGCCTGGTGCTCATGAGGGCACCAAAGGACCCAGCATATAGACAAAAGATTTAGAAGGATGATTGATGAGTAAGAGAAGGCTCCTCTAGCACCCCTCTACCCTTCCTCCCCTCCCAATGGGGTAGTGGTGCCCTTGGTGGAGGGAGAGAAGAGTTAGAGGGGAAGGAATAGAGGCAGCTGTTTGTCACCCCTGAGGAGGCAGGCTGTGGGGGTGTCTAGGCTGAATCCTGAAGGGCAGTGACTATGAAAACCCCTCACAGGTCTGGGGAACTGAAGAGCAGAGGTAACCTGTGCCCCTGTATTTAGGCAAAGCCCAAGAGAGTTGTAAGGCTCTGGTTCCCATCACCAATATGGCACTGGAGAATTCAAGTAGAAAATGGCATCCTGTCCTATCGAGGCAGAGAAATCCCCCAGAACCCTTGCTCAGCATGGGGCATGGTAAGTGTTCCTTAATAGGGCAGGGAAGGCTTGGAGGTTGGCTTAGAGAGTGGCTGAGAAGGCCTTGTGGTTAGAGGAGAAGGTCCCCATGAGTGGACCAGTGATCCAAGCCTGGAGGGCAGAGAGGAGGAGGTGCAGGTGGAGGCTGGATGCTAACTCTGATGACCAGGTGCCTCTGTGCCTCAGGCACCTGGCACTCACTGAGTAAGACTGGAATTTAGATGTAACTCTAGGGAGATGCACTGGTTGAGAGACTTAGAGTTGCATAAAATTATCAAATGGAGGATTTCAACATAAATTAAATTATTAGAGTACAGTAATGTTGCATTCCTTACCTCCTTGAGTTTGAGAGCTGAGAAGTGGCCTCATTATATATAGAAAAGAAGAGTTAAGTTTTATATCTTTGCTTTGGTGGTGCGCTGTTGGGCTTTGATGTGATAAGCCACGGGCTCAGGGATTTTCTTAGGTATGATCCATAGGAGCTGTGCCACTTGCTCCTGCTTTGCTGCTCTGTGGGGCCAGTGTGAACGTTTGGAGGCCAAAGCAGGCCTGGCAGTCACCGATGTGTTTGCCGTCACATCTGTGTGTAAGCAGAGAAGGGAAAGATGCAGTCAGCAGAATGGGGCCATTCTGGGCAAGGCTATACAGGAACCCAACGCAGAGCACACTCAAAGTTGATGCTGCCTAGTTCAAGAGATGCAAGTAAAAACCAACCGGGAACCGTTTATAAAACTCATTAAATTGGAGGAAAAATGCTTGTCAATGCCTTGCATTAATTCAAAGCTTGGTGAAGTAATTTTCAAACCTACACTTATCATTGATTCATAGAATTTACAGTTAATTCTGGAACCCACCTGGCAATGTCAGCTTCATCAGTGCCTAGAAACTTCACTGAAGTCGATGTCACAAGACAGTAGCTATGAGAATGAGGACAGAGTAGCATCACTGGTTGTAGGTGCTCCATGGAATTTGGGATGTATGTGTATGTTTTTGGTTGGCTCAGCTATATTTGTGCCGTGTTGTCCCACTGTCACTTCAGACCTTGCTGAGCTCTTGCCACAAATGCTGATTTACTCGTTCCTCCCCTACCGCTATCTTTTCCTTTCTATCTTCTTGCTTATGCTTCGTATACTGTGCTGATTTCTTTGCTCTATGCTTGGTTTTTGGTTTTTCTTCTCCTCCCTGAACTCTCACCCCACTTGCCCCTGGTCTCCCTTTCTGTCCTCGTGATGTGCACATCCTTTTCAAGTGCAACTCTATTGTTAATTTTGTGGTATGGCCCTTTCTCTCGACCTTGCAGGCTCTCCACCAGCTGGGAAGGAACATGTATCTGCTCTTCAGGAAATGCTGTCCTTTGGGTGGAAAGGACCAGCTTCCTGGCAGTGCCAGAATGAAGATCCTCCTCTGCTGCAAACAAACAAAACCCCTTTATCTGTGAAACTTCCTGTTTCCTCCACTGAAAGCTGTGCTTCTCAAACACGGGGCGTTATGCCAGGGGCACGTGAAATCATAGGATACACTGGGCACATCTTCCTGATGTTATGTGAAACTTTGGGAGGAAAATTGTTTTGAATTTTTCTTCCTCATAAAAACTATTGTCATGTATAAGTCAGGGAATATTTTGGAAGGCAACATAAAATTCACAGGGTCTTAAAAGATTCAACAGGAAACATAAAAATTTCATGCTTCTGGTAGACTGCTTTGGATATGTCTTCAAAATTCCTGGGGTGTCTTTCCATCCCTCTGCTATTAGAGAAAACTTCAGTGGGGAATTTTGAGCAGCACATAAAGCATTCTCTGAAAGTAGCCAATTGCTACAGGTTTGACCTAGTGAATTTGACACGTTGGGCTGATTAATGCAGTCGGAGAAAAATTTGAAATATTAATAGAGATTTCTTTCCTCCCTGCTCCTTAAAGTTTCACTATGCCTTCTTTATTCTGTTATTAATTCATTGCCTGGGGAGCATTTGGATTGTTATAGCAGAAATGTAAAGATAAAGAAACAGTCAAGGTGCCTATTGAGATTTTAAATATATTTTAAATTCATAGCAGAGACAAGCAAAACTTTTGATTTGTAAGAGTTGGAATTTGAACATCAAAAGCAAATCTTTGAAGGAATCAATGTGTTTTGGGTTGAATTGTGCCCCCTTCCCCAAATTTATATGTTTAAGTCCTAAACCCTAGTACCTGAGAATGGGGCCTTGTTTGAAAATAGGTTCTCTACAGAAGTAATCAAGTTAAAATGAGGTCTTTAGGATGGGCTCTAATTCAGTCAGCCTGGTCCTTTAAAAAGGGGAAATTTGGACATAGTGACATGCACAGAGGGAAGGTGATGAGAAGAGACATAGGGAGAAGATGGCCATCTAAAGGTCTAGAACAGATCCTTTCCTAAGCCCTCAGAAGGAACCAACTTCACCAATACCTTGACCTCAAATTTAACCTCCAGAACTGTAGACAATAAATTTCTGTTGTGTAAGTCACCCAGTTTGTGACATCCCTAGCAAACTGATACGCAAAACATAAAATTATCCCATGAGCAACAGACTGAAAATACCATGTTTCATTAAATTGAAGATGTCATCAGTTAACAAGATACATCATCATTTGAGAGCTGTCCACGTATAAAGAAATGTATATCTTAGAATCAATAAAACATTGCAGTGTAGTTGAAGAACTAAAGTATCTTGTTCTATAAGGTACTTTTGTTCTAGCTAAACATGGAGGAGAATTTAAGAGCAGAATTTAAGAGAATTTAATACCTTTCTTCCCATTCCTGCTGTTTCCTAGGGTGAAGCCCTGTAGAGAAGTTCTTTGTGTCATCCTGGTACAGCACCAGAAAAAGTACCAAAGGACAGGGTGACATGTCTAAGTTTGAAATAAGAGACTAACACAGGACAGCATTCCAAACTCCTGGTCTCCAAGATAGTGTTGAAGTAGCATAGAGGGAGGTGGAGGAAGAGATTGAGAGCAAGTGAGCCAGCAAACCTGTAGGAACTTGTGGTTGGAATAAAAAGGATGCAGATGACCCCTCTGGACCTGATGCTTGCAGGCCAACATGAGGACTGAGGACATCAGTGAAGGATTTGGTGGAGATAGAGACCAATGACAAAGATTAAGTGGGAGGAAGGCAGTGTGACCAGAATGCCTGAGACACATTTGATAGAACTCTGACAAGAAGAATGATAGAAGTGTGATATTTCAAATTCTGAATTTAAGCTTGAAGTGATTACTTTTACCCAGAGGTGACTGGGTTTACCTGGAGATAACTTAGATTAAATTTCTGACTTTTGAGGGAATTGGGGTGAGGAGGGGGAGATCAAGAAAGAAATTAATTCTAGTTACAATTAATTTGAGAAAAATGTGTTTGACTTTATACACTTGAGTGTAGATTTAAAATTTTTTTTATTCATTAAATCAACTTTTACTTCTAACCCATGCCCCTCACGTGTTATGGATTTTACTTGCTCCAGGACCACTCAGTTGCTTGTCTTATCCATTTCCCCTTGGTTTCCTCACCTGCTTTGGGCTACAGACCACATGAGAATCTGATGAAAACTATGACTGCTTTCTCTCGAAATATGCACTTATGCACATATCAAATTTGGCATATGATTTCAGGGGCTTCCCAGATACTCCGAAACTCCTTACATTGTCAAAAAAATGGAAATAAAAATTTGATTTGTGTTACTAGAAATGAATTAAGAATTCTGGTTGAAGATAACAGACTTGAGTACATTCATTTGCCTCCCCTGCTTTCCTAGAAGTCACTGACATGACAGTTAAAGATATGTAGAAACAAATGAGTCCATGACAGCTCTGAAAACAGGAAAGAGTGCTATGAGTAGACAAGAGATTTCATCCAGTTTCTGGAAGATGGAAATTAGGTGCACTTACATTCTGTTATTTCAAGAGTTCAATATATAATAAAAAGCAACCATGGCTTAGAATGCAAATGGGGGCTTGTATTGGAGGTGAGAGACTTTTTTCAGGCAGGCTCCAAGCTTGGGATTAGTACATACAGAGGCTAAGAGTGAGCTTTGAGGCAATAATCTAGGTGGTTAACTAGAAAAATGTCTTCAGGACATTTTGGTTAAGCAACTCCTTCCTTTCTTAAATGTATATAGAGCCATTTAAATTATAACAATTGTTTTCTGAGTTTATGAAAGATTTGCTAAAGGACAGTTCAAGGTATGAAGTTGGAGCAAAGGAGCAAGGCAGAGCAATATATGATGATAAAATAGAAACCCTGAATTAGATCCAGAAGGTAAAAGGAAAAGTTATCTCAGACTAGGAGGAAAATTTATGTGTGTTGCTCTTTCTGTGACAGTGGTGGGGGTTCCACATCTACCTGTCTGCTTCCTATCCAGGTATACAAAAGAGAAGGACCTCACCATAAAAGGCTATAGTGTGACCTCACATTCAGAGCAAATATTTACAGATCTTCTTAACTGCAAAGGAAACTCACATGAGCAACCTATACTAATTTACAAAGTTTTCATCCATAAATATAAACAGTTAACCAAGAACCACCAGACTTCTGAGGGAAATCAGCGTAATAAAAGACAAAGACCAAGATAAACAAGAAGTCACCTGAGAGGATATGTATGGAAATATTAAAAGCAATTCAAAGATTTTCATATAGATGAACCAAGGACATACTGCTCTGATAAGATGTAATTAGAAGAAAAGAAAGAATTCTCAGAAATTAAAATATGATTGTTGAAATTTTAAAAATGCAGTAAATGTCTGAAATAACAGAAAGGCCACCGATAAATTCCAAATGAGTAAACAGAAGATAAAGTTAAGAAGATCTTTCAGCACCTAGGGCAAAAAGATAACAAGTATAAGACATATGTAAAAGGACAATAGACATAGTTTGAGAAGTTCCAATATCTTTATAATAGATACAAAGGAAATAATCAAAGAAATAATAGAATAAACTTTATTCGAACTACAGAATAAAATTCTTTGATTAAAAGGGGCCCACTTAGTGCTGAGTAGAATAAATGAGAAAAGATCCAAACCAAGACAGACTTTGATGAAATTTCACTGCACTGGGAGTGAAGAAAAACACTATAATACCTCTCAGCAAAAGGAAATACAGACTATTCACAGGAGATGGGAAGAGATTCTCGTATCACCTAATCAAAAACAGTAGATGATCGTAGACAGTGGATTGATTAGAGCCTTCAAAGTTCTAAAGGAAGGTAAACCAAGACTTCTATACTCAGCTGTGTTAATTAGGGTCCCTCTGACTGCAAGGAACAGAAGGCCGACCCAAGGAGCTTAAACAAGAAGGAAATGTGTTATTTTACATGGTATGAAATTCAGAGGTAGAGCATCACCAGGGTTGGTAAATTCATCAGCTTAATAATGCCAGTCAGGGTTCCTGATTCTTTTATTATTCTGCTGTGTCATCCTCAGCTTGTTGGCTTTGTACTCAGGCTCATTTCTCTCGGTGACAAGATGTCCACAGTAGTTCCAGGCACCACACCCAGAAACAGCCCTCTCTGGGAAGATGAGAGTATCTCTTATTTAGTAGTTCTGACAGACTTTTCTTCGTGTTCTGTTGGCCAAAATTTTATCACATGCTATTCCTATGCCATTCATTGGAAAGGTAATAGTATAATGAAGATTGACAGATCAGTCAGGAATTACCTCCCATGGACGCATGGAGAGGGGGAATACCTGTACAAAAGAAGATTCTAGTATGGCAAGTATAGGGGTGGGATGTTGTGACATGCAGTATTGTCTGCTCTCCCAGTAATATGAATAATTAAATATGAGAGTAAAATAAACATTATTTTCAGACATACAGGGACTCAGGAAATTTGCTTCCCACATAGCCTTTCCAAAAAAGATCAATTACTGGAGCATATTTCCCAGTCAGATAATAAATGATCAAGAATGATAAAAATATTGGACCCAAGAAACCATGGTAATAACCTATAGGGCCATGAACGTAAATCCTTGCGTGACAACTGGCAGCAGATCTAGAAAGCAACTGGTAACCATCAGAGGAAGTCAGGAATGGCTTCAAGAAGGAGGTGGATTCCATTACACAAACTGAGTAGTTAAGAACTTTTAAAGACTGATGTTGGCCTATGCCTTACCTTTCCTTTTTCTTAGAAATTCTGGGGAAAATGTACCATTACCTGCCCTCAAATACAAAGGAAACAAAAATGTGTCTCGGTCCTCAGCAATTGATGGAGAGAAGGAACGGAGAGTCCCCGTGCTCTTCACACTTGAAACATTCTCCTTCAAGTGTCACTGATCTCATGACACACTATCCCATTTCCTTCTTTTGGATCCAATCACAATTCTTATTTCTGCATTTCCAAGCATCTTTTGCATGCACTGTAGAATTGTATGCCTGAAACCTATGTAATCCTTGCTAACAG
The DNA here is from genome assembly GCA_004026885.1 of Lyroderma lyra. NCBI lineage: Eukaryota > Metazoa > Chordata > Mammalia > Chiroptera > Megadermatidae > Lyroderma > Lyroderma lyra. The sequence continues at coordinate 32,379 of PVJL010009852.1, read as the reverse complement.
ATGTCACCCCAATAAGTCTAACAATAAAAAAAAAATAAAAAAATAAAAAAGAATAAATCCCTGCACCTTGTTCAATTTTGAATTATAAAATTAAGTAAAACCCAATGCTGCCACAGGTTAAAAAAAAAGAAAGAATCAATTTAAAGACAAAGTATGGAAATGAGAATTAATGAATAGAAAGTCAGTTTATCAACTTTTGCCATGTTTGCAGTCAAGGAAGTGAAGTGGAGGGTAATAGGGGTGTGTCTTCCCTAGTGGGCATTAGTGTTGTTTAAAATGGAGAAATCAAGAAAGATAGACGTTTATTAACATTAATGGAGGAAACCATCAGAAGAACAAAAAAGAGAATAAAACAGGTTACTTCTGGGGTGGGAGTGAAACTGCAATTTCTCCTCATGTGCACTATTTTTTTTAAGGCAAGTGCATGCATTGTTTTTACAACTAAAATTTTAGTACCAATATGGCATATTATGGATGGCATGCTTTCTGGTCAGCATCAGCCCTGGAAAAGTTGAGAACTCTTTGTGTGGACATGCTGGGTACTGTGAGCAATGCCCCGTGCTGCTGCTTGATTGCCTGCTCCCCTGTCACCTCCTGGACCTGTGCTCTCACAGGCAGTGTCTCAGTCACTCAGGTGTTGCTTCCTGACCTAAACCCTCCTCTGTAAGACTTGTCACTATGTGAGGGTAAAGTTTCAAAGACAGTAAGAGATGGGTATTACCCTTGAAAGTCCTCCAGGGGAGTTCCCTGATGGTGCAGTGGCTTGAGGCTTCGGCGCTGGCGCTGTCAGTGCTGCGGCCTGGGTTCGATTCCCAGCCAGGGAGCTACCCACATACCAAAAAAAAAAAAAAAAGAAAGTCCTCCAGTTGCCCATCAAATGCTCTCTTTGCCTGCAGGCTTGGAGGCTGTGCTCTCAACAAGCTCATTGAAGCTGGGGTTTCCCCACTTAGTTGCTGTTCGTTGACTAAGCACTCCATGAAACACTTGGCTTGTGTTTACGAGCCACCTTCTGCCAATAAAACAGAATGAAAGTTATCTTAATCTCCAGAATCCCTCTCAACATGAGGAAATGCTTGTACTTGGAGAGAACTGCGGTAGCTGAGCAGCGAGAAGGACCAGGGATTCACCACGACCCCTTGAGGCCATGTGCTTTTGGAAAGAAACAGCACATGGAATTGATGGGGCTCTCTGTTGTGAGGGAACGGGGAGGGGCAGGGTGCCTAGGCTTATGTCCCTGTAGGCTGGATTCTTGAGCGACTCAACTCCACTGTACTTCATAATTGGGCTTAAGCACTCAGAAAACCTCAGATTGGGCAGAAGCTCTTGTACACATGGAAACATGGAGTCTCATGCTAAGAGCACTCAGTCAGAAGTTAAAAAAAACCCAAGTTCAGTTTTATTGCTTTCCTTTTCACTTTCGGTGTGATTTTTGGCAAATCACAAACCTCCTGTTTCGGAGTCCAGTTTTCCTTATCTCTAGGTAGGGGAGAGACTCATACTATTTGACTAGTGCTGTCATTCTCAAAGTGGGATATGGGGCCCCTAAGGGTCTCTGAGACCCTTTCAGGAGGTCTGTGAAGTCAAAACTGCTTTCATAATAGTACTCTGGTGTTTCTTGCCTTTTTCACTTGAATTTAGGAGAACACAGGGAGCTTGCCATCAGCCATAGGATGCATGATACTGCAGCAGAGTTGATGCAGAAGCAGATTTTAGAATCCAGTTATTTTCTGTTAAATCAGACATTAAACAGACTTGCAAAAGTGTGAAACAATACTACCACTCTCAAAAAAATTTTTTTTTGTTTTGGAAAATATATATTTTATTATGTCAATATATTACATATGTTTGTTTAATTTAATAATTTTTAAGAATATACAGTGGTCCTGAGACCAGAGTTTCAGAATTGCTGGTCTAGTGCTTTGCAGTTAGCAAGGTACTTCCTCACACATTTTTGGTGGCTCCCTTTTGTCTTCCTCTCCCTATGTAGTTCCCCTACCCCACCCCTAACACACACACTCTGAAAGACAAACCTGTAGTTTTTAGCTTGATCTTCTACCAGTTCTGTTTCCACACTAAAATACATTTTGCAGAATTTGCTGCAATGTGATTTGATCATTTAGAGGAAGTGGGGAATGGGACGACTGTGTGGAAACCATCTAGCAATGGTCTGACGATCTTTCCGAGTGTCAGCATTTACCTTTACCCCGTTGTGACCTTAAAACTCTCTGCGTAGAACTATTTCATGGAAAAATATCTAGAACTGGAAATTCTCAGGAAAATCATAAAAAAGAAACTAGTTATGAAATACTGTATACTCTATTTCCAAATCACTCCCATTGACACAGCCAAGAACAGATCATACGTGTTTGGCACAATTCACATTTCCCCTTTTAAGCGAGAAGCAAAGTATTGAGTTTTAGTTAACTCTGATGGTGTGCAGTTTAATGAATTAGTCTTAATTTTAAACACCGGAGAAGGCTTTGAGAGAAAATACTGTCAGATGAGTGGTGCATTCATTGATGGCTAAGGTTTCTACACTCAACACCTTTACTACTGATTCACAGTATCATTCGAGTAACTCACTCTGTCTTGAATGTTGGTTGCAAAACAAGATTATTAGCAAATTGGATTATCTTCAGAAGGATGCACTATGGGCACACTTTCCCTAGCTTGCCCAAGTCACAATACTTCAATTTTTGAGAAGGTGCTGATGGGCAAAAGTAATGGAAATGAAGCTCCCCTCTCTTCCTTGTTTCTATAACCACTGGAAGTGCATACCCACTTAAATATTGCTTTTTAATTGGATGGGAGCACATTTTGGTTTTATCAGAAAATCAGAACTCGCAAGCTCCTGCTAGATCTTCACCACATTGTAGGCCTGGGATGCATGCTGGGCTCTGCCTGCTTTGAACTCTGATTTTGTTCTTAACCCTCTGGATTCATTTCCTAAGTTTGCTTTCCTCTCCTCTTTCTCCTCGATTAGCCTGGAGCCTGTGCCCTCACCGGTTTTGTGTCCTCTTGTCTTATCAGCAGTGGCAGTGTGTCAGGGGACAACACTAGACACATGCTCACTTTGCCCGGATTTAGTGCCTAACCTGGGACATTTGCATTGATTTGTTCCTTTTTTTTTTTTTTTTTTTTTTTTTTTTTTTTTTTTTTTTTTTTTTTTTTTTTTTTTTTGTGGCAAGATTTGTGAGATGAAAAACTACACATTTAATAACAGCTTAATTTAACTGAAATCTCACGTTAATGTCCCCCAATGGAATGTCTGTGTTTTTGTTTACTGTACTCTTGAGATGATGAGAGTGACACATTTTGTCCTAGAAAGACATTTGTTCCATTGAATTGGTCCCCTTACCTCCCTCACCTGAGTTTCCTTGTCGGCAAAGCAGGAAATGTGATCCTCCTTTAGAAAGGAGACCTTTGGAGGTGCTGGGGCTCCACAGCTTGTTTCCCTGCCAGTCCGGGCAGCCTGCTGGGAGGGGCAGAATTTTGGGATCTGTGCCAGCAAGAGTGTCTGAAGGACTTGCTTCCTGAAGCAATTTGCCCTCCCTCTGGCCCGAACGGTGTAAGAGCATGTGGACCAGGACCTCTTTGCTGAATGAAGGACCGGGTTCTTTGCAGAGGGGCTCAGAAGGCCACAAGGACTCAATTATGTTTTTTTTTTTTTCTTTTGGATGTTATTGTCTTTGAGAAGCCAGCTTTTAAATCTTAATTTCTAGATAGGTCACTAATAGTTTTAAAAAATCAGTTAGTAGTTAGAAAAAAAACCCAAACAGACCAGAAATCCTTGGAAGACAATAATGAATGATACTATAAAAATTTAGGATCTGAATAAATGTTCTTCTTGTCCTCACTGTCCGGCCACCATGTGTGCGCAACATGCCAGAACCACTTATCCTCAGGACCTTGCTCCAGGCAGAAAGAGGGACACCTCTTATGGCTCAGGCTGCTGTTTGAGCACCTGGGCAGCGGGGGAGCCTGCAGGCAGAATGACATTTGGGCATTCTCCTGGGCTGCACTGGAACCCACGTGGCCTGTCTGAGGGTCCACAAAGGCAGGTCACAGATCAGGAGCCCCCTACACCAGGACAGGCTCCTGGATCAACGTTCAACATAGGTGCCTGGCCGGGGCCTGGCATCTGTATTTAGCAGTGCCCCTGGGTGATTCTGAGGGGCAGTCAGGGTTGAGAGCACAGTGTTCACGGAGAACTTAACTGCCTCTGAGTCTGCTCTTGCAGATCTCTCGGGGCTGGTCTTAAGCTTTCTACCTGGCACCTGGACAGGTAGAGGGATTTCCCAGCAAGTGAGGCTGTCGCGTGAGCGGCTGGGTAAAAGCCCCTGGCCGCATCATTTGCCACTCTTCACAACTGACATGGTGGTCAGGAGTCTGGGCTTGGATGCTGGGGGAGGTGACAAGGCCCCTCTAGTTACCATGGCTGCTGGGCCATCTAGGTCTGTCTCACTGGGGCCTCTGTTCTGAAGGTGTCTGTTGATAGGCACTGTGGTGGGTGGCAGGGGAGAGGAGGTAATTTGGTCCCGTCTTGGCAAGATGTCCTCTGCGTCAACAGGCTGTGCTCAGACAGTTGCTGATTGTCACATTGTGAGTCTGATGCTTTTCCTTCTTTAAAAAATAAAGACCTACTGTTTCTAAAGAGAACTGGCAATCAGCCAGAAAAGTGTGAGTTTAAAACTGGTTTAAAGAGGGAAGACATTTTTTTTTTTCAGTTTGGCTACTTTTAGTGCATATGAGCCCAGGCATGACGCCCACCAATCAGAACAGATGCAGGTGGTGAGCTGGAGGGGTCCTGGAGGGCCCCCTGCCGGGCCTGGCCTACCCTCCAGTTGATGGATTGTGTTGACATTCTGGGGGTTCTGGGAGAGGCGCAGGGCAGGATGGGTAGTGGTGAGACACTCAACAGACTTAGGCAATGGTCGTTTACCAAACAGTAAAAAAAAAAAAAAAAAAATCAATACTTTGCCAACCAGTGTGCCTGTAGGAGTGACACTGTCCAGATACCAGGTATGCTTGTAAAAGATGCTAAAAATTCTAGTTAACCTCAACTGGAGTGTGGGGCAAGCCAGGTGTAGGTGGAAAATCCTGGGAGGGCATGGCATGGTCTGTCTGGTCATTGTTTTGTGTGTGTCCTCACGGTCTAGCCCAGGGCTGGGCACACAGTAGGTGCTTAGTAAATACTTTATCACAGAACCTAGTCTTTAAGCCCTCATGGCTCTTCTAAGAACAGGCAGCTACAGGTGCCTCAAAAGTAAAGCAACACTGTGGAACATGACAGCATGTCGACACCATGGTGGGTCCTGTGTGGGAAGCTATCCCCACACACCCCGCTGACTTTGTGGGCACAGCATCCACGAGAGAGAGAGAGGATGTTTTCCTGCCTGTTGTGGGAGGAGTCCTGAACCTGGATTAGTTAAACCAGCTCACCCACAGCCTTTCTGGACAACGTGTCCCGGTGTCCCAGCTAGTGTTGGGGCTACACTGTAGGTGTTCTCTGAGCTGAGACTTTGGTGTCTAGATTATGTTGCTTATTACATCTGCTTATTTGTTCTGTTGCAGACTACTTTGTTTCAGTGTGGTATTCATCACTTACAGTTTTTTCTGTTCTCTGTTCTTTACTTTTACTTTATGCTCTGTCTTGGAGGCTCGGAATCTAACCTTGGGGTTAGGAGCTCAGGCTCTGGAGCTGGACTGCCTGGGTTCAAACCCAGCTGTGTGTGAGTGTGACCTCTCTGTGCTTTGGCTTCCCCATCCGTAATAGAAATAATAATAGGTCCCGCCTCACAGGGTTGTTGTAAGCATCACTGTGTGTAACACCTTTAGAGCAGTGCCTGATGTGTCCTGAGTGCCGTGTGCATGCTTGCTCCATTTATGATCTGATTTAAATGACCAGATTTCAAATATGCTATTAATAACCTAAGACACAGGAGCTGAATCAGGTGGCTCCTATGCTTGGGGTGTCGTTGGGGAGCAATTGGATCCTTTGGTTCTCTAGTTTGGAATTCAATGGGGATTTCCATTTTGAATGTTTGGTGAAAATCTTTGACTGTTAGGAGGGTCTTTTAGGTGCTGGCTTAAATATGTCTTTAGGGTACTTTGCAACAGCCTATGTTGTAGGAGAACTGTCATCCATCTGACATTCTTCTCAGGTGACTGGGGGACTATGATGATGTATCCTCACTATTGAGATGGAAGAACTCCCCCCAACATCTGGGAGATAAACTGTGATATTTAAAGCTGTTGTGTGCTGACCTTACTTTCCCAACTTCCTCTTCTTCCTCTGGGGAGCTGCTCCCCTACTTTATGTGGTCCTGGTGGAGCTACCCATAAAGGTGACATGTACTGCCTCCTGCCCTCATGTGGGCACATGACCTATGCTGGGCCAACCCTAGTACCACATCCTTCCAGTCACAGTGATTGGTTTGGGGATGGGTATTTACCCCATCTGGGCCACAAAGATGCCTCCCTGAAGCTCTTCTACTAACTAGATCTAGTAGGGAAGCGTGCCCTTTGGATTTATGTTAACAAGTTGTAAGGATATTGGCTGGGGCTTCTAGAAGCCTTCTCTTCTGTGTATGGAAAGAATGTATCTATAGAAAAAAAAAAGCTAATCTGCAAAGAGAAGCAGATACAATCAGGGTAGAGAAAGAGAAACAGAGACAGAAACATGAACACATCATTTGAGCCCCTAGATCAAGCTTTACCTGAACTAGTCCATATGCTGTTTCTCAGTTATGTGAGTTTATATTTTCTAAATTTCTACAGTGAGCATGTGTTGCTTTTATAATTAACAAAAAGTATTAAAAATAAAAATGGTTAAAAATTATGTAGATGGTATTAAATAAGCGGCAAAATAACACGAGGGAAGGGCTAATGACAGCTTATTTTCTTTTTTAACAAATTTCACGTACATTTATTAACTAATGCTTGACTATTTCACAGGGTCAGTGTTGAATGATCAGACCTCAAATAGGGGTTTATGATCTGATTTTCAACAATTAGCTTTAGCATCCAGCACTATGTAATCCATATGTTAAATTTCACATTGGACAGAACTATGCCATACACACAAGACTACTTGCTCTCAGGATATTAACTATCTGCTAGATGGTGTGCAAATATCCATTTAAGATAGAAGACAAGAGGCCTGTCTGAAATGCTCGGGTATTCTTAAAGAATATATTAAGTTGAGCTCAAATCATGAAGTCATTGCCTAATTTCCTGTTCTCCCCAATTAATAAAATGTACAAAATACCCAGGGGCAAAGGTAGAAGGAAACAAATAGCGATGATCAGTTTAACAGGGCAAAACTCAATATCCAGTCTCCTGAATGTACAATAGTAAGACAAAAATTATTTAATTTAGAGAGAATTAAGACAGCATACAAATCTTTTTGACATGAAATGTGAACTGAATATATTTTATTTTTATAGTATATTGGCTTTCCTTTTTAAAATTAATCTTATATTTATTTATTTATTTATTTATTTATTTATTTATTTATTTTTTTATCTTAAATCTGCTTCGCTTTATTACATTACCAGCCATGAATAACATTATCATAATAGCTTCTAAAACAATAGATTAATAATGCTTGTGTATTTTAACTTTGTATAAATGAAATGATATATTTTAGACTCTTAATGTCTACCTTCTTTCTAATCTTATATTTAGCCCCCTTGCTAATCTTTATTTTTAATAGACAGGATTTTAACACTCTAAGGGGCGTTTTGTTCATTGATGTTAAGCCAGAGTACCTTGGGATATTTTACAAACACATCCATTGAAACTGCTGACTTCTCCAGTTTTGACAATTTACTAAACTGATATAACAGGTAGTTCAATTTAGCTGCTGTATGGAGAGCAATTGCTCAGCACAGTTTGATATTTAACACTGCAGCTTAACCATAAAAAATACAATGTATGCTAATATGTTCTATTCAGGCCTGTTTCCAACAAAGCCTACAATTTAGCCATTTTGAGTTCTCACAACTGCTGTTTACTAATAATGCTTGATTTCAACAGAAAAAGCCTGCCTTCAATTCAGACAGCATGGGAAACTTGTATTTTGAGGGAAGTTAATCATTTGGTGATTCTTTAATCCTTATGCTAAAAGTTGGATGTAATTTTCACATCTCCTCTGTTTTCTTTCTTTATGGTATATTATGCTTTGGATCTTTACAGAATTAAAGCAACTACAGAGTGTTCACAGTTTATGCAAGGGATGCATTCCTAACACACTCACATAATTCAAAGCCTACACAGTTGAAATAGAATTTTCCCAGAGGAGTAAATATGAAATAGGATTTGCTTGACTCAACTGTGGATAAAGAGAGGATGCATTAATTGTTTTATATGACACTCTCGAAAATTAGAATAAAATGCAACTGCACTGTGTATTTTTGCCCCCTCTCTCCTGTCTATGGAATCACGAGACTGTCTTATCTCCGTGTATTCACACTGCTGACTCAAAAATGAGGTGCAGCTCCTGCCTGAACAGTAGGCATGGAGCAGCCATAAGGGGCATGGTGTGGGACAGCTTTAACAAGATAACCACAGACCCACTGACATTCCTTCCCTGAGAGATTGGTCTGTGCCCCTTCCTCTTGAATTGGGGCTGGCTATGATTGTTTTGACAAATAGCGTACAGTGACAGTGATGCTGTATGACTTCCAAGGTGAAGTAGGCAGAATAATGTCCCCCCTTCACCCCACCATAGATGTCCACATTCTACTCCCCAGAACCTGTGATTTTGTTACCTTGTAGGCTGACCAGACACCCCATTTTAAATGGGGCAGAAAACACTGTATTGTCCCATTTCAAACAGTACGTATGGTCAGCCTACTGACACCTTGAATTTAGCCCAGTGAGACTAGGCTGACCATACATACTATTTGAAATGGGACAGTACCATTGTTTTCTGTCCCATTTAAAATGGGACATCTGGTCAGCCTACTTATGTGGCAACATGGACTTTGCTACTATGATTAAGTTAAGGATCTTGAGATGGGAAGATTATCTGGGTGGGCCCAATGTAATCACAGGGGTCTTTGTAAGAGGAAGGCAAGAACATTAGAGGCAAACAAAAATTTGAAGATGTTCTGCTGCTGACTTTGAAGACAGCGGCGGGGACTATGGGCCAGGGAATGCAGGTGGCCTCTAGAAGTTAGAAAAGGCATGGGAACAAATTCTCCCCTAGAGTCTCTGGAAGAAGTGTGGCCCTGCTGACACCTCAGTTTTACCCTAGTGAGCTCCATTCAGGACCTTGGACTTCCAAAACTGTAAGATAATCAATCTGTGTTATTTGAAAGTGCAACATTTATGGTGATTTGTTATAGCAGCAGCAAGAAGGTAATCATAAAACTGGGAGGGCTTGGTTCTCCTGGAACGTTCACTTCTCAGATGCTCCCTCTCAGGACACTCCCTCTGGAATCATGCTGTGAGGAAGCTGGATGTGGGACCTCTGGTCGGCAGCTCCATAGGAACCCAGCCTGTAAGCCATCGAGCCCAGGTGTCAGATAAGTAGGTGAAGAAATCTCCGTCTAATCCCAGCCTCCAGCCATTTGAGGTCCTCCTAGCTGCTGGAGTCTTCTCCAGCTGGGCCCCAGCCATAGTGGCACAGAGAAAAGCTTTCTCTGCTGCCTTCTGCCCAAATTCCTGATCCATGGAATTTATGAGCTTAATAAAATGGCTGTTATTTATACCAGTAAGTTTGGGGTGATTTGTTAGAGCAGTGGAGAAGGCGGGTGTATGAACTGAGGCAATATATCTCTTTGCCCAGAGGACAGCATGGGGTGTAACAGGTGGTTTGGGCTGATTCTTGGAGCTGAAGGAAAAAGAGACTGATGAAAACGAGATAAATCTTTAGGTGGCTGGGTGTGGACCTTGTGTCCTGGAGACACCTTTGATACAAGCGCTTTTTGTTGAGATCTTAGGGGTTGCCATGCTCAGTCCCACTGCATCAGTTAGGATGATCCTAGCAGTAAGCATCAGACACCCTGGAGAGCAGTCACTGAAAATATAAAGAAGCTAAGAGGGAGAGGAAGCCTAGGGAGGGTGGGTTTAGCAGCTTAATAAGATCCTTCTAGTCTACCATCCTTAGCATGTTGGTTTGTCCCCAGACTTGTCCCCTCATGGTGATAAGCCCCAAAGAACGTGTGTGTGTGTGTGTCTGTCTGTCTGTAATTAAGGAGAAGAATAACAAAGTGTGCACCACATTTTGAACTATTGAGTATGTTCTCTACTTTATAATGTTTCTCTTGCCAGTTAGATTTGATATACATGCATTACTAATATCTAGAGGTTGCTTTTGGTGGGTCATGGTTGCATGGTCATAAGAAAGGTTAGATTGGGTTTTAAACACGTAGACGGTATTAGTGAGAACTGCTGTTAATGACTACCTTTTCCCTTCAGGGAATCACCTGCAAGTCTTCTGTTGGCATTTACTTGGTTCACCCAACATTCTGGGGACAGCTGCTCTGTACCAAGTATAGCCCCAAGAATACCAAATGGTCATTTTCTTCCAGATTGTCAAGACTTATTTGTATTTTTTTCTAAATTGGCAGGTTTAATGATACACCTCCAATTCTATAATCTATTCTGTTAACAAGTAATTAATGAGAATGGTAAATAGTACTGGGCAAGAACTGACCCTTGTGGAACTCCATTTATTAAATTCCTTCAGGCTGACATTTACCCTGACCTCTTAATCAATTTTGCGTTCACTGGATACATAAATTATAGTTTCCCAGTTTCGTGATGGGTACGTCACACAAGATAAAGCCTAGATAGAGTATTAAATAAATTCCTCTCCCTGAAGGACAGGAATCATCAGATTTATTCTCAAAACCATGTTGACTTTTGCCCTGGCTGTAGCTGTCTATTGATGTAAGTGAGGGCTGACTTTCATGGTTTTCAGACTTCAGTGCTACAACAGGTGAGGGACCTAGTTCCATTAATGCCTTTACCTGCTTTTCTTTGTAAGGATAAAGTCGTAAGGAGAAAGAGGATCAGCTTTGAATTTGTTTTTGTGTTTACCTTCCTAACACTTTAGTAATAATGGGGTTTGTAGTGCCTCCCCCGCCCCCGCCACACGCCTTGCTCCCCAGTTCAGTGAGGATGAAGGAGGAGTCATTCTGGAATCTTGGACTGGATTTTCTGAGGCTTCTTTCAGGTGATGTTCTTTTGATGTCGTACCCAGCTGTCGTGAATGCTAAGGTGGTGCTAAGCTGCCTGGAAGAGCTTGCTGCCTTTGGGACCATGTGCCTCCTGTCACCCATTCTTTGCTTTCCATTCTCATGGCTGCTCCGGTAAGGGGAGGGCTTCCCTTCAGAGCCCAGCTGCACCTTGTGCAGCATGCAGGCCTCCCCCATGGGGCACTGGGTCCTTGTGGTTCCATGTGCAGCACACAGGCCTCCTCCATGGGGCAGCGGGTCCATGTGCAGCACACAGGCCTCCCCCATGGGGCACCGGGTCCTTGTGGGTCCATGTGCAACATGCAGGCCTCCCCTGTGAGACAGCGGGTCCTTGTGCAGCATGCAGGCTGTCCCTGAGGGGCAGCGGGTCCTTGTGGGTCCATGTACAGCATGCAGGTCTTCCCCATGAGGCAGCGGGTCCTCGTGGGTCCATGTGCAGCATGCAGGCCTCCCCCGTGGGGCAGCGGGTCCATGTGCAGCACGCAGGCCTCCCCCGTGGGGCAGCAGGTCCTGGAGCACGTTCTGACCCAGGATGCTGGCAGATGCACTCAGCCGGGCACCAATACCCCCTGAGTCGTGCTGGCATGGCCTGCCTGGCCTGATCTCATGCTCTCCGCCACTGGCTGAGACCAGGCAGGCCCACCCCTTCCTGTGCTCCTTGAGGAGTGTTTATTTGCTCAGCAGCAGAACTTCTGTTCCACTGGAACTGTTCCCTGGGTTGTCTTTCAAGGTATTTATTCAAGAAGAAAACAATGTATTATATTTGCTCTTCTCTCTGGGGCTTACCTGTGTGTTAGGTTTAATAAGCCTTAGTTGTAACAAATCAAACAGTTCACTCCTGTAAACCTCAAGTGGTTCCATTCACACCCCTCCTTCAAAACAACTTTATTTTTTATAAATGTGGTATAATTTACATGCCATCCAATTCACCACCTTTCAGGGTGCAATGTAATAATTTCAGCATGTGCAGCTATCGCCACAACCAATTTTAGAATATTTCCGCCACCCCCAAAATGTCTGTTGTGCCCATTTTCGGTTAATCTCTGTCCCCCGCCCGCAGCCCCATGCAACCACTAATCTATTTCCTGTCTCTACAGAGCTGCTTTTTCTGAACATTTTATACAAATGGAATTATATAACTTGCAGTCTTTTGCATCTAGCTTCTTTCACTTAGCAAATTGTTTTTGAAATTCGTGCATGACGTTGTAACCTGTATCAGTAGTTTGTTTCTTTTTATGCTGAGTAGTGTTCCAGTGTCTGGCTATCCCACGTGTTGTTTATCCCTTGACCAGGTGATGGACATTTGGGCTGTTTCCACCTTTTGGCGTTACAAATAATGCTACTGGGAATATTCACATATGTGTTTTTTTGCGGGCAAATGTTTTCATTTCTCTTGAATAGATACTTACAAGGGCGAATTGCTGGGTCATAAAAGTTTGTGTTTAACTTTCTAAGAAACTGCCCAATTGTTTTCCCAAGTGTTTGGACCCTTTACTTGTTATCAGCAATGTGTGACGGCTCCTGTTTCTCCACATCATCGCAGGGGCATTCTCTTGCTTCTTAAAGGCTGGCTTAGAGCAGATTCCAGAAACCCTGCCATGCTGCTTTCCTTTCCTAGGGATCGCACCTTCATGAGACTGCAAATTCATCCACTCACGCATCTCTGCTCCCTAAAAGCAGGTCTAGGCGGCTACAGAAAACAGTTTCACGGCATCCATGTTCGTGCTTCCCTAACTGGTAGTGGATTTTTGTGTGTGTGTTTTCTTTATAGTAGATACTTTTTCTGCTATAAATAAGGGAAGAACATCTCATTTCCCCTAAATGTATAGTTAACTTAGTTCTACCTTGTGCAGTAAGAATGAGGCATTCATGTTAAATTGTAAATGGGCAGTCTGAGGATGTGGAAATTAGTAAGTGTTATTTTAAAATTTCATTCATTCATTCATTCAACAAATACTTATTGAGCACCTACTTGGTCCAGGCACTCTTGTGCTTGCCAAGAATACAGCAGTAAACAAGAGGCAGAGTCACTGGGGGCAGAGGGTGGGGGTGGTGCTCCTAAAACACGATGTTAGAATCCCGTGTTGGGGACGGAGTTTGGAAAGGCCCCCATGCAGCATCTGACATGGACACCCCCAGCCATCTTCCCAGCCCTTCCCCGGTGGTCCAGATACCGCTGAGCCAGGAAAAGGTGAGCTGAGTCCTCCTAGACCTCTAGGTGGGATCTGATCGTGCATGGTCAGTGCAGGGGCCTGAGAAAAGAGAAGAGCGACTAACAGAATAGGAAGAGAACGGGACTGTGAAGACCTAAGCAAAAAGCGTGTGGTTTGGCCTTTTGAATCGGGGTCCCATTACTATAGCCATGTGTCCTTGGGAAGCGTGGTAAGCTTTCCCGGACCTCAGATTTCTCCTCAGTGAACTGGGGATGACTGTCAACCATGTGGGCACAACGGCCTCGGGCCAGTGTGTGGACTGCCTCACACAGGGCCTGGCATTCCAAAGGTGGTGGCGGGGAAGGACTGGCGAGGAGGCAGTGAGAGCGGGGTTCTGGGTCAGGCTGAGCTGTGAGAGGAGCAGTGGTTCTCTAACTTCCCCCTAAGAATTGCCTGGAGGCTCAGACTGCACCCCCAGAATTGGTGATCCAGGAGATGGCGGTGGGGCCTGAGGATGTGCATGTCTAACAAGTCCCCAGGTGGTACTGACACAGCTGGTGCAGGGGGCACTTTGAGAGCCATAGGTGTAGAAGAGAGGAACCCCTGGGGACAAAGTCCATGTTGCAGGAAAGGGAGGGGGCCTTCTGCACCCCAGACTCTGTTTAAGAAGATGAGGTGGACACGTTCTTTGTCTTCAGCTTGCCGGTCCAGTGCAGTGATACTTGGAGGGCAGGGGAAGGGCTGGGAAGGTGGCTTGGGGTGTCCATGTCAGATCCTGCGCAGGGACCTTTCCAAACTCGGTCCCCAACAGGAGATTCCAATGTCGCATTTTAGGAGGGCTACCCGCAAGTGGCTCTGCCTCTTGTTTACTGCTGTATTCTTGGCAACTAGAAGAATGCCTGGGCTGAATAGGTGTTCAATAAGTATTTGTTGAGTGACTGAACGAAGGTTGAAAAATTGCCATTTGTATTCATTTGCTGGGGCTGCCCTAATGAAGTACCATAGACTGGATGGCATGAACTGTAGAAATGTATTTTCTCATGTTTCTGGAGGCTGGAAGTCCAAACTCAAGGAACCAGCAAGTTTGGTTTCTCCTGAGGCCTCTCTTCCTGGCTTGCAGATGGCCTTTCCTGTGTGTGTGTGTCCCCGGTGTCTCCTCCTCTTCTTATGAGGACACGACTCCTACTGGTTTAGGGCTCCTACAACCTCAGTTAATCTTCATTATCTCCTAGAAGTTGGTGTCTCCAAATATGAATGTAATTGGGAGATAGGGCTTCATATATGAGTTCTTGTGGGGGACACAATTTAGTTCATGCCACCATTGTATTGAACTACAGCTGCTGCCTGCAGGGCTCTTATTCCTCAGCTTGGGCATCCGTAAAAGTTGAGAACCCCTCATCTAGTAGGTTCTTTCATGCCTTACTGAAAGACCGAGTAAAGACATAGGCTTGGGTCTTAGTGGGGAAAAAGAACGAAAGGACCGGCAGACACAGTTTTGAGGAAGAACTATTCATTTCTTTTATTCCAGAGCCATTGCTTATTAGAAGTGTGATTCATTTTTTTCTTGACTAGGCAGCACGAAGCTGTGTGAGATCATTCCTCAGCTACTTGTTGTTCGTAACCGTACATCGTCTGATGCTTCCTAGAACTGGCCCTAGAGCTGATGCCGTCCCCTGAGGTTTACTGCCCTGAATGGGGTCAGGGAAGGCAGGGTAGGTAGGTAGCTGGAGGAGTGGGAAGGTGGGGCAGCACTGCAGGGGGTCTGTGTTGTTGCCTTTGGGTGTGGCAGAAGGAACTACGGAATCCATCACTTAGGCTTTGGGTCTCACAGCATCTAGTCCCACCCCTGCACAGTCCTTGCACATTGCAGGCTCTCAATGAACACATTATACCTGAGACCTTTATTTTATTTGTAAATGTTGTGATTAATAAGTTTGGTGTCACCCGTGTGGCTGCCTGGTCCCCCTTTCCATTCATGTGCTCAGACAGGAGCAAGCAGGAGAGATATGCTTGTGTCCTTGTCTGTACCTGCTTGCACTTGCTCCCCTGCCCCACCAGCTGGCGGGCCTAGGGCTCCTGAGGCTAGGAAGGGAAGGAAGGCAGGCGGCTGGGAGGTGGGGAAACTCAAAGGCACAACCCTCTCCTCGGGTGCCTGTGCTCCCTCATTTGGTGGTAGCAGGTGGTGGCAGCTGGAGCCTCTGCATTGTGGAGCCTCAGAAGGTAATCATCCTCATCTAACCATCCTGTCCCTTCATGTGGTCCCTGCCAGGTCCTGTCCTCAACTGCCTGTGTGAGTTTTGTGTTCACCCTGTCTCTCTGCACCTTGGTCCACTCACCTAGTTTAACATACTCCACATGCCCGACTCCTACCCATTACTCAGCTCACCTGCCACCTTTCTCTTTTGGCTCTGAACAGGGGGGCTGTCAGCACTCTATGGGTTTTAAGGACGTCAGCTTTGAAGACATGTTGGGTACTGTGGTCATAATACTTTGCTAGAGTTTCTGTAACAAAGTACCACAAACTGGGGGACTTAGCTTGGAACATTAAAATTTCTTGTCTCTACGTTCTGGAGACAGAAGTCTGAAATCAAGGTGTTGACAGGGCCATGCTCTCTGAGCAGGGAAGAAAGTTGACAGGCCACTTTCCTAGCTTCTGGGAACTCCTTGGCTTGTGGCAGCACTACCCCAGTCTTCACATGGCATTCTCCCTGCTTGCGTGTCTGTGTTCAAATTTCCCCTTTTTATAAGGATGCCAGTCATATGCATGGATTAGGGACCCACTCTACTCCAGTTACATCTGCAGTAACTCTCTGTCCATAACAGTAGTTTTGACTTACTGAGCAATAGCTTTACATATAGTCTGAGTTGGGGTTTCTAATAATATACGTGCAAATAAATGCCATAACATAAATTTTTACAACATGCTCACTTGTAAGATAGCTGGAGATGGAAATTAAATCATATGTCAAGTGGGAAGCAAAGAAAGGGGCAATAACATTTACAGGTGTCAATTCTTGGAGGCAGAATTAGAACAGGCCAGAGGTTTTGTGGACCATTAGTTGTCTGTTTTAGGTAGCATTCTGGACCAGGTGAGCCCAGCAAGTCAGGCTAAGAATTGGGAGTTCCAAGTTGGGGTTTCTGGCATTGACTGCCTCTGCTTGAGCTAATCGCTCATCTCTCTGCACCTTAGATCATTCCATCTCAGAAGGCAGAATAATACACCCCTAGAGAGGAGTACTAGGAATGAATAAATTACACTGTAAACATGTTTAGGAGATCCTTAGATGAAAGGCACCACAGATCAGTGTTAAACTTTCAATTACCACTTGGAATAGACACAGAAAATGATCTTCCCTCTCTTTCATTTATCTCCATGGGTCATAGCTGCAACCACAAGTGTAGAGGTGAGCATTGTTGATATGGAGGTAAGCATGGTTGACCTGGAAGGTGAATCAAAGAGAAAATCGATTGGGTGGATGAATTCACTGGTCTTGAAATACATTTCTGAGTATAGTACCTGCTGTTCAGGTTTTGGCATGAGGACTGTTTGCCCTCCCCTGAGCTAACTAGGGTGGGCTTCCACTACTGGTCCATGCTATCGCTGTTTAGAAAACCTCTCTCTTTAATCTTAACTCACTAGTCTAATGCAATGTCCTCTGAGAGTAGCACTGGCATTATGCTTTCTATTCTAGCAATAGCTAGCAGCAGAATTCACCTATACTGTGACCAGATAGGCCCGTTGTAACTGAGACCAACTGAAGGAACTATACAAATTTCATACATTGGTTTTTCTTACTTCCAAAGAAATGGACTAATTTGAATCAGACTCAAGTGTGTGGTGAGAGTCACCAGAAGAATTCGAAGACCAAATGGCCAGATTGATTCATTCAACCAGTATCTATTGAAGGCTTAATATGTGCTATGGTAGCGATGACCAAGAAATATTATAGTGGGCATTCTTGTGCTGGGGAGTGATTTGGACAAAATTCATTTTTGTTATCTGCTTGTCTCAGGTCAGGTTCCCTGGGAAACAGACTCTGTGATGCAGATTTGCAGGCAGGGAGTTTACTGAGGGATGTAGGAATCCGTGGTGGGGGAAGCAGGATTGGGTAGAGAGGGAAGGTGATCTGTGATGTTGTCACAGTGATGATTTCAGCTGATCCCATGGGAGCTCGGGCCTGGAAAAGGTCCTCAGAATTGTCAAAAGTTGAGGCCAGGGGCCCAGGCCTTTATAGTCATGCATCTAGCAGTCGCTAGACATGTGGACTGTCCTCAGGAAGGGGTGTGGCCTTGAGGAAGGTAGGTCTTTTTAGTTCAGGACAATTCCCAGAAATGGACTCAGCGGAGAGCCGACAGCAGTGGGAGGACTGTGGACCTCGATCCTGAAGGGCCAGCTCATGGAGATGATGGCTGTGCCCCCGAGCATCACTGCCCCTCAATAAATTAGTGCTGAGCCAACCACTGCACTGGGTCCTGAGGCTGTGGTGAATGAACAAGGCATGGCCTCTGCTCTCACAGTTTTCTGACCCATAGAAGACCAGCAAGTAAATATGCCATTACAATACAGAACTTACTGTCCTGTGGGATTACCTAGTGGGGGAGCCAGGAGAGCTTTCTGAGCAGCTGAGATCTGAAGAATAAGGAGATGGTCATGTTAAGAGGGGCATGAAAAGAGTATTCCAAGCAGAAAGCACAGAATATAGGACATCCCAAGGGCCAGAGAGGGAGAGCATCACTTGTTTGAAGCATGAATAAAGGTTCAGAAGGGCCAGAGGATACAGTACATGTGGGGGTGGGGTGAGATTATGCCTGGAGGGGTGAACTGGGGCCAGGCACCAGAAACCAGCGGGGTGGGTCGGCTGGCTTAGAGTGAGTGTAAGAATGGAAAGGGGAGGGAAAGAGAAGAAGGGAAGAGGAGCCAGCGCTCTCGTCCGGCGGGTACTGAACTGGTGGCAGTAACTAAGGATCAGGAAATGGGAGGAAAACCTGTTGACTTCTACTCCCCCTTACACTTCTGCGGTCCTGTCATTGTGCTTATGTTTGCCTGAGCCCTTCGGGAATCTCACACAATAAACAGGTAACACCTTTCTTTTCTCTTACACCTTGGTGCTTTTCCCAGTCTCCCCACCCCTTGTGGCAGCCATGTTTAGTTTTTTTCTTGCCCAAGGAAGTCCACGGTCCTCTTCGCAAGCTGCTGCTCTAGGCCACCTCTTGCCTTCACTGCCTGTTTCCTCGAAGACACTCATTTTCAGGCTCTCTGCACAACTCTCATGCCCTCGTTTCTGCACTCTAATCTGCTTTTTGTCCCCTTCCACCAAAATTCCTTCATTGGCATGGTGACCTTTTAAATGACCTTCTCTGCCAGTGACTCCTAGGCTTTGCTACAGCATTCAGTAGCCCCCTTTATTCTTGGGATGTTCTCTTTAAGGCTTTCCTGAAACTGGAGCCTCCTGATTCTCTTCCTGGTTTCCCCACTTGTGCCTCATTGCCTCCCACACTGTCTCCTCTGCCTTCTACTCTTCTCTAGAAGTAGGAGGTCCCCCTGATTTGTCCTTTACTTTCTCTTCCTTCTTTGTTTTCTAGCAATTTTACACACTCCTATAGATTCAACTGACATTTCCACGTGGGCCTCTCCCCACTCCAACACCAGACAGGCACGTCTAAGGGTGGTTTGGAGCTCGTCTCTCTGTGCCCCAAACCCCAAGTTCTGTTATTCTCATCTTCTAGCCACACTGATGATTCTTTCTGCCTTTTGATTTTTGTGAACCACATTCTTCCCATTTATCCTGTTGGAGAACTCGATGCTTTCACAAATCCATTTTTCTTCTCCCTGTGAACCCCAACTCTGCTCCATAGCCTGTCAGTTTCCAAGTATTATCAGACTCTTTGCTTGTATGCTGTTTTTCTTTTTCTTTTTGTTTTTTTAGAAATGCCCCCATCTTTCTTTTTAATGTTGGATTATGAGACAAGTTGTTCCTAATTTTCTTATCTTTGAAATGGGGATATGGTTGGCTTGTTTATCTCATGGTATTCTTGTATGTATACTATGTGATATACATTAAAAATAAGTTGACATGCTTGTGAACGTGAAGGTAGGCAAAAAAATAAATAAAAAGTAATTGAGAGCCATCACTGTAATAGAATCTGTCTCACTGGTTATCTCATTAAACCTCAGACTTTTTATTTCTCTTTTATTTTTAGGAAGCTGGCCTTCTACGATTAGGTCACACCAATGCATTGGTTATTAACTGAGGGTGATTTTGCATCCTCAGGGAGACGTTTGGCAATATTTGGTAACATTTTTGCCTGTGACAACCCAGATGGTAGTGAGAAGGGTGCTCCTGGCATTTGGTTGGTAAATAAATACCAGGGATACTGCTAAAAAACATCCTGCAGTGCATAGGATAGGCCCCCACAATGAAGAATTGTCTGGCTTAGACTGGCAGCTGTGCTATTGTTGCAAAATCCTGCACCAGTGGGTTTTGTGTTTCTCAACACCTTGGGGGATAGTAATAAAATGATTTGTTTAAGTTAGACCAGACTCTAGTTCATCCCTTTCTTAGAAAGTTTTCATGGTTGTCCTTCTAAGAGACTTTGGTATTCTGAATACCTTTGCCACTCTGGTTAGTGTGATGAAGTGAGTTTGAACGTAAACTCAAGAATCCCCAAGGCCATTCAAAGGTGAGTAAGAGTTCCAATATCCCAATTTTATGGCCCAGAGAAAGGCACATAGTAACTTTCATATACTCAATGTCCAATGAAGACCCAGAGGGTACCTAGTAAGTACAGTTTTCACAAATGACAGCATTTTGTAAGATTAACATTAAAACAAAAATATGAATTGTTGAGTAATTTGGTATGAAATTTTCATTCTCTAATCAACTTGTATTCTGTTAAAAAAGGCACTATGTAATAATAATTTTTTTCTAATATTCTTTGTTTTCTAATATTTGTTTGGATCATTGGACCCAAGAAAACTGAGCCCTAGAAGGCCGACCCTGGGTATGCCCTGGGTTTGAGGCTCATTTTGATCTGAATACAGGGCCCTGGCTCTTTCTTTCTTTTGCATGGCTCTTCACTTTGGTTCTGTGCATCCATGGGTAAATATCTATTGTTCTTTCTCTTTTGACTTGAACCTTATTTTCCTGGATGAAATAAATCTTCTGATTTTTTTTTAAAACTTATAATCCTAATATACTGCTTGGGTGGATTAGTACCTGTTTCTTTCTTGTTGGGATACCTGATTTCTAATCTCAAGGGTCTTGTAAATTAATTCTTGACTTCTGGTGCCTCTCATTCTAGCTAATGGTTGCAGGGAAGATTTTTTAGGGGGTGGGAGTGGAGGGAGGGGAAGCTAAATATAAGGTGATGGAAAGAGAACCCCCCAAAAAAAAGAGACAGAAAAAAATAAAATCTCATAAAAAATTTATCCATTGTCTTCTTTTTGAGGCACTCAGGCATTTGACAATATTTTACTCTGTGGTGGCTGATTAATGAAAGTCCATGAGGTCATTTGTCATATGTCTTTAGAGCCCCAGGAAAGGGACCTGTATCATTACTTGGACTAAATTTGAAAGAAAGGAGAGAAATACTAAAATTTCAGGTTAAAGTTGTTATTGGAAAAATGTTATTTTAATTATTTTTGTTGATAATAATCATAAAGCTCCCTTAACTACAAATTATTAAGTATCCTATCCTTGGGAACAAGGAATGCTTTTATATTTCCTCTTGAATCAGTTATTACCATAATGGTACATAACAACAACAAAAAAAGTCCTACAAAACCTCAGCAGCATGCAACTATGAACATTTATTTTTCATTCATTCATTGAAGTCAGTGTGGCTTAGGTTTGGCTGATCTGGGCTGGACTGGCCCTAGGTTTCAGGTTTTGTTTACATCTGCTACACTGATCTCTCAGCTTTCTTGTATCAGTGGCATGCTTATACCCAAGACATGTTTTTCTCATGATAATGGCAGAAATACAAGATGTAAATCCCAGTGGCCAAAACAAGTGATGTGACATCAGTAGGGGTCCTGGTTATATTGCTATGGAAAAAATATCCCCCAAACTTAGTGGTTTAAAACAGTAATGATCGTTTTATTATCTCTGATGGTTTCTATGGGTGAGGAATTCAGGAATGGCTCTGCTGTGTGGTCCTGGCTCAGTGTTTCATTCCGTTACAGTCAGGTGATCACTGAAGCTGACATAGGAGGCTGGCCAGTGTTCTGGCTTCTCCATGTGGTCTCTCTGTGGGCCAGTGGGCCTTTCACTCAGCTTGGTGGCTGTAAGGTTGTTGTACAAGGTGGCATTGAACTCCAGCACAATTATTCTGGAGAACCATGTGGAGACTATATTGTCTTTTGAGACCAGCCTTGGAAGTCATGTAACATCACTTCGGCCACTCTCTTTTGGTTGAAACAGCCACAAAAGCCTGCCCACTTGCAAGGGAAAGAGACCTGCATTTCAACTCTTAACAGGAACAGTGTTAAGGTCACATTGTAAGAAGTGCATGATGGATGAGATGCAGCCATTTGGGGAAAATATGAGCACCACCTGCCGTAGTAGCAGGGAGGTCTTCTTCCACAGCGCACGGGGAGAAGAGTTTATATTTGATAAACACCAACTATTATATGCCTTGAGCGTTTTGTATGGGGCTGTAAATACAGTGGATACACACAAATATATACTGGATAAATGTATTAGGTTGGGTACCTAGAAATATGGTTGAGATGGGGAACATACACAAGATATTTATTAAGGCATTATGGAAAACCCCTAATGAAATGAGAAAAGCACAGTATAGGATAGGGAGGAGCTAGGCAAAGATGTAGTTTTAGGAGAAGTCTGGCTTTAGCCTATGTTATGGACTGAATGCTTGTGTCCCCTCAAAATTCATATGTTGAAACCCTAACCTCTAATGTGATGGGATTAGGAAGTGAGGCCTTTGGGAGGTATTAAATTATTAGGGTGGGAACCTCATGAATGTGAATGCCCATATGAAAGAGACTCTGGAGAGCCTGCTAGCCCCCTTTTTTACTATGTGAGGATACAAGAAGAAGACAGTAATCTATAACTCGGAAGAGAGCCCTCATTAGAATTCAACCATACTGGCACCCTGATCTCCAACTTCCAGAACTATGAATGAAATAAATTTCTGTTATTGATAAGCTACCGCATCTATGACACCTTGTCAGAGCAGCCCATACTGACAAAGACACCCTAATTTCATGGGGGCGTTAGAGGGTGAATTGTACCGCAGAGGTTTGCTACCTTGAGGCCAGGGGGTCCAACTTTTATTCCCCTGCATCTGTCAGTCACAGGTGTCCCTTGGGGGAGGAGGGAGAGGCATCTCTAGAAAAGGCAGCTCTCATGAGGTAAGCAGAATCCTCCAGAGAGAGGTGCAGGTGTGAGCCGTAAGCAGCAGCAAGGAATGGGTACATCTGCCTGATAAATGGGGGTCTGAGTGAGACACAGTAGCACTGGGTATAGGCCACCCCTTGTACCTCCCAGGCCCACTGGTTCCTCACTTTAAGCTTACTCCATCCCCTCACAATTTCTCTAGGATCCTTACTGGTCAGAAGCTTGGGTTAGTGGGACAGTCTACTGTCCCATTGTGGTTTGTCCTGAGACCGTAACTGATACACCTCCCTTGTGCGCTGCCCTGTCTGGAAGCCCTCCCTTGGCTAGCAGTTTTGTTGATCAAGGTGGCTTGTCTTAATGGCGTGCCCCTGGCTTTCATCCTTGAGGGATCTGAGTTCCTGGTGACCATGCCCTCATCGGCTGGTCGTTGCCAATTTGCAGTTAAAAATGGGCGTTGCAGGGCAAAGACCCACCCCAGTAGGTCACCTGCCATACCCATCACATGCCATTCACACTCCTCCCTGCCCCATTATGTAGCAGCATCTCCATGTCCTCATGATGATCCTGGTCAAACCCCTTGCCTGTAAGACAACTCCATTACTCTGCCTGTTAGTAGAATGAGCAGTCTAGAGCAAAGAGTGGTTCAGCTTTAATTTTAGTAAAAACTGTGTCCTGTGATGGAAGAAGCATCTCTAGACCTACAGAGCCTAAAGTATTAAGTATAGGAAACACAAATTTTCTACGTGACACTGGGAATAGTAACAGTGAGTGGGGCCCTTTGGTTCCCAGACCTATGCATTCTATTTATCGGAGAGCAGCCCCATAGAATGGCTCTTGATTTAAAGTATACGCTACCTCCCAGAGTACAGTTCTTACCTGTGCAGGGTGTTATGTCCAAGCTTGCACCTCAGCTGTGTTTTCAAGAGGTTGTTCCAATGTTCTGTCAAACCAGCAGCTTCACAATGGTATGCTAAGTAGTAGGGCCAGTGGCTCACGTGGTCATGCACCCATATGCCCCTGCTTTGCTGCAAGCTGTATCACTTTGTTTGAAGTGAATTTATGCGGTAGCCATCAAGTGGACACTCTGTGAGTCCATGGATGGTGGTGGTGGCTGAGAACCACAGGCAGGAGAGAGAAACACATACCAGGAATATTTTTCAGTCCTAATCAGGATGAAAGGGTGCCCTTTCCAAGGTGGAAGAGAATAAACTCATCGCCAATGAGCTGGTTGGTCTCTAAGGATGACACCACACCAGGGACTCGGGATTGGCCTTTGTGGCCAGCAGGTTGACCATTCAGCAGCAGCAGTCATGGAAGAAACTTTGAAGAGGGGGAGCCCATGGTTTGGGCCCACATCTAGCCTCTGTCCTTCCATCATGGCTGCCCCATCCATGAACCTGCTGCAGCACCTTCTTTCTCTGGGCCCTACTCCAAACTGTCAGCCTTCCATGCCACCCATTCTACCTATGAGAACTGTCAGGCTTTGAGGGGTTAAGTAGTTTGTCAAGGTCTTGGAGCTGGTGAGTGGTGGTTCAGGAGTTTCTGGTACCATTTCCTCTGCACCATGTTGCCTCTTCTTTGCTCTCAGACCTATTTCCAGGTTATCTATGAATAGAAGAAATAGTCACCTGTGGTTCATGGCACGTGGGTGAATTGGCTTGCCCTTGAAATGTCACATGTAGATCAATTTTAGTTTTTCAAAATAGGCTCTGACTCAGGTAACCGTATTGTTCAGGGACAGGAGCCGGTGCCGTATCCCACCGTGGCGCAGGGAGTGATTCAGACTGAGCGCTGGCTAAATCTGGGAGAATTTTTGCATTGCATTATGCCCTCTTAGGTGTTCATCTTACCCCTTAGCTAAGAATAGATCTGGAACGAACCTTTCTGGAATCATCCTCTTCCACCAGTGTTCAGAATTTTCTGTGTCCAGTCTAGACAAGAGGGATCACTGGATTTTTGACCTTTTCTTTTTCTCACTTTTGCCCAGTTTGTCCTTGGATGATAGAGTTCTCCCAGGTGCTTTTGGATTGACTGGAACATTAAGGGCACGGTTGACTCACAATATTAATTCACTTGCATGAGCTATTTATGTGGTAGCCAGGGTGTGGCCCGCAGTGGCTTGGCTCCAGAGCTCACACTGTTGCACTGTGACAGACTAAGACTGTGCTAAATGTTTATATTTATTGACAACTATTGATGAGAAACTAACACCTACTTATTTAGCAGTGCCACAGAGAATTAGTGACTGTTTGGGAATTGGATCAGGATTACTATAGTCACAGTTTTGGATTTTATTTCGTTTTATTTGATAAAATGAACTTTTATTTATGTTGCATACAGATGATTGTGGTAGAACTTTAAGTTTTCTTGGGACACAGGACGGTTCTTTTAACTTCTGTTTATAGTGGCTTACAGATTAGTGGGAGTTAGAGTTGTAGAAAGTATAGTAAAAACATAAATCACCCTCCCTTATTTTATTGAGTAAATATGAAGACTAAATCACCGGATCCTCTCGTGCTAAATAATTAATTTTTCTTGTAAATGTGTGCATGTATAATTTTTCTTTTACAAAATGAACATACAATTTTGACTAAAAGAAAATTTTAGGCCACTTGCCTACCTGTGTAAGACATTTTTGACACCCCCTCACCCCAAGCCATCACTCCTGATCAGCTCTGAAAGCAGAGAAAGGAGTTGGGAGAATTAATGGAAATGAATAAAACGCAAAAGCAGGAGCACCTTCTGGTCCCCGCCACCCCCCGTCCTGGTTCAGAGGACAGCTTCAGTAATTTGTTGCCAGTGGTGTTCAAAAACTGTAGCAGCTTATATTCACACAAAAATGAAACATTAACTTCAAACTCTATATGTAACTTTTGTCCCCACTCCTCTTTTTATTTCCATTTGTGGAAATACTCTTTAGTTGCACCTGCCCCTCCGCATTGCCAAAGCAATTGCTTCTGCATGCTAGGAGGAAAGGAGTAACCTCGGCCCTCTTTGAACTCCCAGCATGCTTGTATGGGAATAAGATGACACTTGGTCACATTTGGACTACCTGATACTTGTCATGCTTCTGGTCCTTGAGCATGGTGGACCTGGAGTGGCTTAGTTACAGAAACTCCTGGGATGGGTTCACGGGCAGAACATGCTTTCTGTTGCTGACACAAGGAGTGCTGGATTTCTTGTTTAGGATCAGCCTACATTTCTTTTAAGGACTGTTTTGTTTCTTTCTAATCCTGACCAAACACAAAAAAAGTAATAGGCTGCAGGTTGGTGCCCAAACTCTGTGAACTGTAATAGCCCAGCCTCTCCCACTTAGAGACAGTGCGTGCTGTTCTTCCTTAGCCTCTCTCCCTAGCCAGGCCTGCACTGATACCAAACATTTCTGGGGTTAGGCTAAAGAGCAAAATTCCAGTGTGACGCTGCCCTTGTTTTTTACCTTCTCCTGTTATGTGCAATTTCCCACAGGAAACTTAAGTGCACCAGGGAGGCAACTGACAGTAGAGCCGGTGGTGTCAGTACCAAGCGGGTGATGACTCCCTTGGTGAATTTTAGACGTTGCTGTTATTCAAATTCCGCTGGGAGTGACTCCTGGCTACTAGTCTAGATGACCTAAGGAGGGAAAGGAGAAGTCCCAGGCAGCCTATGGAAGGGTTCCAGACTTTTCCTTCAATTTCTAAATCATCGCCAGCAACGATTCAAGTTGCAGGGGCTCTTCTGTAATCAGCCGAACCCCCGCCTCCTTCCCGTGTGCCCCCACCTCCCACAATGATTGTATTCCTCTGTCCGGTCCCAATGCTAATTATGCGTTTACTCAACGGGCTTCCCTTCTGGTTAACTTTTCCTGGTAACTCATTAAACCTCTGAGTCACACGTTCATTATTAAAGAGAGGGGAGGAAAAGTGACAGGAGCCGTACGCGGGAGGGGCTGGGGGGGGTCGCTGTGTTGAAGTGTAGCGGGCTCTCTGGGGGCTGCCGGTAGTTCCTGCCCTGGACAAGGAGGTGCCCTGCCTGGCAGGTCGCCATACACTGAGGGCCGGGAGGTCACTCATCCCGGTGGGTTCTAACGTGAGCTTTTGCTGTTGTAGACCAGCTTACAATTCTGGCAAAAGTGCTTCCCTTCTGCTTACCCGTGCCCTCTAAACTTAGGTGCCCTCAAAACAACAATGCAGTTGCAAATTAAAAAGGAATCCCAACCTCGTCTCTCTGCAAGAACATTCAAGGAAACCAGTTCATACCCCATGGAGACACTTTTTAATGTTCTCTTTCCTTTCCTGCATGATTTTTCCAAAACCACAACCCTTCCCATCATGCAGCCCACCAAGCTGTTTTCCTCCTTCCTCACTCTCTAAGTTATTTTACTTCTTTGGGCCTCATGTACCCCTGTCTCCAATGAGGTTCATGGTGATTGACACCTGGCTGATATGTCGTGAGGACTACCTGAGATAAAATACGTAAATCTGACCTCTCCAGTGCCTGCAACGTTAGAAATTCTCCTAAAGGTGAGCTGTTCTTACAATTTTCAGTCCAGCATCCTTAGCTTTGATTTTCATTTTCTCTCTCAGTGGAAACACCAGAGAAAGCAACGTGGACACTGAGAAAATGATTCCTGAATGATAGTAAGAGTAGGCATTGTTGACTGAGCCTGACCTGCACACCAAGTGCCCTCCTGAATCATTTCTGTGCGATATCTGCTGAACCCGTCCCAGGGCCCTGATGGGTAGATGCTATTGTTATATCCCCATTTCACAAATGAGGAAACTCAGGGAGATGAAGCAACTTGCCCTCGGCCATGTGGCTACTAAGTTGGAGGAGCTGGAATTCAAACTCAGGCCTGACTGACTTCCAAGTTCATGGTTTAATGGCCTTGCATCAACGAGCAAGCTTGTGGTGCGGCCAGCCACCGGGAAGTTGTGTATTCTCTGCATGGGTTTTGACACTTGAGGGCCATGCCCCAGCTGCTCAGAGACTTGGGGCCACTGGTGATGAGTGAGCTGCCCTTGAAAACAGCTGCCAGGGTGGAGCTGGCCCCCATGCCTGGGGTGACACCACCAGGCTGCTACCGAGGTGACAGCCCTGAAGGCCTCCTTGGTATTCAGTCAGAGACAGAAAAATTAATTTTTCTGCAAAGGTTGGCATTTATTTCTTAATAATCAGTCAGAAATTTAGGTAGCTTCTTTAATCAGCAAAACAAAGGCTTTTTGTGCTTTTGTGTGTACTAGAAACCACTAGTGAGTTCTTGGGGATTTGTCACTGACTCTAGAAGTAGAAGCCAGTATATCTGGAGTCAGTATAAACAGATTTTGCCAAGACACTTGGGTTGCGAGGGAACCTTTAAATATTCCATATATCGAGCTCTGCATCTGTCCTGGGGGACCTGAGGGTGAGATAATGCCCTGCATAGGATGTCTGGTGTGCATTCTTCCATGTGCATGACCTGGAAATGCCTGGGTAGGCCCTGTGCAGTCCTGTAGACTCATCTCCAGGGGTCCCTCTGAGGGTCCCCTCTTTGGGCAGAGTCCCCATTATACAACTTATTGTCCCAGGGGCCAGAATGTAATGTTGAGCTTTGCACCAAGTGTAAGGGCCAACATATTCCTGGGTTCCAAGGAGTTAGCAGGAAGAGAGGCTGTTGTAGTGCACAGAAGAGTTAAATACCATCCGTAGTGGCAAGTCATGGCTCTTCTCTCCTCCCTCCCTCCTCCTCCTCTTTCATTGTCTTTCTTTCTCCGCTCTTTCTCCCCATTCTCTTCCTTCTTTCCCCCCACTATGACAGTACGTATAGCAAGGGAAGATGTCAAAAAGATTGGCAGATGATTTCGCATTCCTTAGGCACTCACAAAGTGCTTTACTGAGCATGGGGCGGGGGTACAAAGGAAACAGAAATCCCTCCTGTGGGATGTGCGCGGTCTAGAGGGAAGAAACTGAGATCTGACAATTGTAATAAGTAACACATTCTGAGAACTTACCATGTGCCTGGTGTTGTGCTAAGTTATCTTTTAACTGGATCCTCTCATTTAGTCCTGACAGAACTACTCTGAGGGGAACTCTAGCACTTTATCCTTTTATACATGAGAACAAAGCAAAGGCAGATTAAATAATTGGCCCAGGGTCACCAAATCTCACTTGAACCCAGGCAGACTCCAGAGTCAGCATTATTAACCGCTCTGCGGCCTCCCACATAATTACAACACATTGTGACAGGTGTCACATAGGTAGGGTCTAGCAGAAGTGAAATTTGAACTTGACTTTGAAAGGTGAGTGGGAGTTATTCAGGGTGGGAAGTTGAGGGAGAGCACAGTGGGCATAGGGAACGGTGTGAGCCGATGTAGTGGCACAGAACACCCAGAGTCCACAGCTGTCACCACTGTCCCCTAGGCAAGGGAATAACTTGACATCTTCTAAGAAGAGTGGGAAATGATTAGACTTGTATACCAAAAAAGACAGCCATCATGAAAAGAATTATAAAAAAAGTAGTCACATTATTTAAAATGTTTGAGTGTTTGGAATATGAATCATAGGGTCTTTTTTCTTTTATACATTTTCCCAATTTTCTATAATGAGCTTGTCTTGTCTACTTAAATAATGTATATGTATTTCTATGTGTGTGCATGTACACACACATGTAGAGGCTTTGCATATTGGAGAAGAGAGTCGCAAGGCGGTGGTAGTGCAGAGGAAAGGGTGAAGTAGGGAGGGAAACTTGGTGAGACTGCGTGGGAAGCAATTGGAGAGTTCAGGTGAAAGTCAAGGGCTTTGGTTGGCAGAGGCTATATCCGACTTGCTTCCACAGTCCTCAGCCCCTGTCATGGGGCCTGCAGGCACTACACATTTCACACATACACATTAGGTCAATGAATGAATGAATGAATGAACAAATAAAGAAAAGAGGAAAAATGAAAGCAACATGGTGGAGAAAAGGGCATTGACTTGAGGAAGATTTCTGAGGGAGACCCTCCAGGAACCACAGACTGGTGCCATGGGGAGGGGGTTTCTGCCTTAAGCAGCAGAAAGTTGATTATCCTCTTATTAGTGATAGAGACTATGGGAAGAAATGCATGAAGGAAGAAGCAAGAAATGGTGAAGAGTTTGATCTTGAATATAAAACAAATGTAACCAAAATCCAACCTGGATGTGGAAGACAGATGGACTAGAGAGAGAGCGGCAGGATAACCCCAAGGAGAGCTGCTGCTGTATGCAAGGGCAAGTCAGTCACAGTTGGAAGTTGTCTTTGGAACCTTCCAGTCCAGGTGGCCTCTGTCCCCATTGTTAGGGAATGTTTAGTTGTCCAAATAATTTATTTTAACTACATGTTTTGGTTACTTTTTATTTAAGTATATCACAAGCACACAAAAGCACGTGAATCATAAATACACAGTTTGTAGAATTTTCACAAAATGAACACACTTGTCTAATCACCACTCAGAACAAGAATAGAATATCACCAGCACATCAGAAGTCTTAACTTGTGCCCTCTCTCAGTCATTGTCTGCCCCCATCAAATCTAACCACTGTTCTGGCTTACAGCCCCATAAGCTAATTTTACCTGGTTTTAATCTGTACATACGTGGAATCATACAACATGCTCCCTTTTTATTGGGCTTCCCCTCCCCCCAACATTATGTTTAGGAGTTTAATCATCATAGGTTGCATGGACAAAATGTGTTCTTTTTAATTCTCTCACATTATTGCATTAAATGCATCCTACTTTTAGTGAATATTTGGGCTATTTGCAATTTGGGCTATTATAAATAAGACTCTAAGAATATTTTTGGCTATTATCTTTTGGTTGACATAAACACTTACTTTTTATATATATACCCTGGAGTAGAATTTTATGTTTATACCTTGAAGTGATACACACACACACACACACACACACATACATATACACACATATACATATGTATGTATATATGTTTAGCTTATATGTAAATGTGCAGAAATCACAAAAGCTAAACATGTATACATATATATTTAGCTTTTGTGATTTCTTTACATTTCTGACCACACTTAATGCTTATTTAATGCTTATTTTTTTAACCGTTCTGGAAGATTTGTAGTGTTATCTCATTATGCTTTTAATTTGCATTTCCTGGTGACTAATGATATTGAACTTCTTTTCATATACTTATTGGCCATTTAGGTATTCTCTTTTTCCTATGAAGTGTTGGTTTAAGTATTTTGTCAATTAATTGAAAGTCCATGCCTGAAAAATCTAATATATTGATCACCTGTGAATCTGTTTCTACTATCTATTTTTCTCTTGGTTTATAATCATTTAGTTTAGTGGTTTTCAACCTTTTTCTATTTGTGTACCCCTTTTAAACCCTTTTCTATACATTGTAACCCTTGGTTTTAAAACAGCTGTTTTAAAATACTGACACTTTTGTTCAGTGCCTATCTTAATGTAAAATAGTGGAAATGAGGTAGTAAGTTAGGAAAGAAAAATTACTACACTGAAAGTACAAACCACTAATTTAATTTTACAATATTCATAACAGATATCAATAATGATGATCAAGTATTTAAGAAACTTTTAATTTATTATTATTAATAATATTTATTTGTGTTATCTGAAAAGTTTTAATGATGGTTATGCAGATCACTAGCAGATTAAAATGTTGTTACTGAGATTGTTGAGCTTGCTTTGATGCACTTAGTTTCTTAAAATCAGGCTCAAAAGATGCAAGATACGGTCTTAAATCCAGGCTTGCATTAAGCTTGTTGCAGTACTTATTTTTTATGAAGGTGTAAGAAGAAAAAGCTCTCTCCACTAGTTCAGTATTAGTAAATGGCAAGAGGTATTTGAGTGCCTTCTCACAGAGCTGTTTGTATTCCTCACTGACATCTACCCAGAAGGCAATAAGATGCTTTCTTTTAAAATCAGAATTTAAAGAATTGGTTGAAAGTTGGATTAACTGCTCTTTTTCATTGATTAATAGTTTTACTTCTTTGAAGAATTCTTCATTGAAGGAATCCCATGTTGAGGGAAGTACTTATAAAAAGACAGTTTAAGACCTTCCAAGTCACGTTCAATATTCTCTTTCACATTTTGGGATAGGTGCACGTCATTCTCAGATAAGAAGTTGTGCAGAGTTTCAAAAACTTAAGGCTGATCTCTTTCAATACATGCTTTCCAAAAGTCCAATTTTTAAGTCATTGACTCAATGTTGGTTACTTTGAATATAGTGATTGAGCTGTTTTGAAGTCCAAGTTAAGTTTATTTCTAGAAAAATATATTATGAGTATGCAAGACATTGAAGCCAATCACTGTCTTGAAACTTTGGAGCAAGAAGGAAACAATGGTCTTCAAAAAATATCTGAACTTCATGTCTAAGTTCAAACATCCATGTAAATATTCTGCCATGAGGTAGTCACCTTACCTGTGTATGCAAAAGTAATGTGCTGTGAATGCTGTTCATTTCTTCACGTGGAGCTTTACACAATCTGGAGTTTTGTGACTTGATAAAATTTACAACTTTAACAGCCTCATCAAGAACATCTTTCAGTTCACTAGGAAGAGGCTTGGATGCAAGACTTTAGTCTATGAATGCAGCAAAGACTCCATGGTACATGGGAGCTATTTCTTTAATTCAGCCGCATAAGCCTATAAAACAACCTGACATAGGTTTGCCTCCATCAGCACATTCACCA
>PVJL010009851.1:0-53900 GCA_004026885.1 Lyroderma lyra | reverse complement strand
GGGAGTGCAAACTGGTACAACCACTGTGGAAGGCAGTGTGGGGGTTCCTCAGAAAATTGGGAATGGAGCTACCATTTGACCCAGCAATCCCCCTTCTGGGGATCTACCCAAAAGACTTGAAAACCTTTGTCCGCAAAGACTTATGTACCCCAATGTTCATCGCAGCGCTGTTCACAGTGGCCAAAACATGGAAACAACCCCAGTGCCCTGCGACAGATGACTGGATAAAGAAGCTGTGGTACATATACACAATGGAATATTACTCAGCTGTAAGAAAAGATGAAATATTGCCATTTGCAACAAAATGGATGGACCTGGAGATCATCATGCTTAGTGAAATATGCCAGACAGAAAAAACAAAGAACTGTATGACTTTACTCATATGCAGAATATAAAACTGAAAGGAACAAAGAAAAAAAGAAACAAACAAACAAACAAACAAATAACCCACAGACACAATCAATAATTTAATGTTTATTTGGCGATGAGTAAGTTAGGGAGGGGAGAAAGTGGAGGGGGTGGGAGAGGAGAGGGGAAGTTAAATATAAGGTGATGGAAAGAGAAGTCACATTAGGTGGTGAACTTATTATACAACAATTGACAATGCACTGTAGAATTGTATGCCTGAAACCTATGTAATCCTTGCTAACAGATGTCACCCCAATAAGTCTAACAATAAAAATTAATTAAAAAAAAGTTTAGTGGTTACCTGAGGGTAAGAAGGGAGATGGGTGGAGAAGAGGGAGGGGCAATCAAATACATGGTGATGGATAGAGAACTGATTCTGGATGAGGAATGCATAATGGAACACACAGATAATATACTATAGAATTGTACACCTAGAACCTATGTAATTTTTATTAACCCATGTCACCCCAATAAATTTAACAGTAAGAAAAGTGGTTGAGCATTATACATGGGAGCACATTATACAAGACAAAATATGGTAAGTATCCATATATAGACTAATTAATAAAGAAGAGGTGATAACAATAAACAATGGAATATTACTCAGCTATAAAAAGAATGAAATCTTATCATTTGTGACAACATGGTTGGACCTAGACGGTATTATGCTACATGAAATAAGTCAGAGACAACAAATTCCATACAATTTTACTTATATATGGAAATAAAAACAAAATAAATGAACAAACAAAACAGAAACAAACTCATAGATATAGAGAAAAATTTGATGGTTGCCAGATGAGAAGGGGTTGGGGGAATGGATGAAAAAGGGAAGGGGTTAAGATATGCAAATTACCAGTTATAAAAATAGTCACAGAGATGTAAAGTACAGCATAGGGAATATAGTCAATAATATTATAATAACTATGTAGGAAGTCAGAAGCATACTAGACTTATTGAATTAATCACTCTGTAAGTTATATAAATCACTATGTTGTACACTTAAAACTAATATAATATTATATGTCAACTGTATTGAAAAATGAAAAATTATTAAAAAATAAATTTACTTTATAGCTTCATTGTAAATCTTACAAAGAGATAATAATATTAAATCCTTTCTATAAACAAGAGTACTATAAAGTATTAGTATTTTTGTTAATGTATTAGTATACATTTCTATATATTTAAAATATAATTGACAATGATTAACAAAAATTGATGTCTTCCCTTAAATTTTAATTGAGTTTCATGATATATAATAGAATATTTACTCCTACTTTGCTTTTTAAAAATTACCACTGAAAGTTTTATTCGTTGTTGCTTTTTCTTCTTCTTACCCTGCCAAGCCATCTGAACTTAACTGAGTTATGATGATAAATATTTACAAACAAAATAAAAAAATAAAAATTTTGTTAGTGTTCAAACATTTAGATGATTATAAATATAGTATAAAGTCTGAAATTGTATCTGCTATGGTACCCAGTGGCCACTAAGGCTCTTCTTTTAGTAGAGAATGCTGGAGACTGATCAAAGGCCAGAAACATCAACAAGACTTGCAAAGTCATTAAATATTGATTTTTCATAAGGAATTTTCAGTGGACAATTACATATTTCAATAGAGGTTCTGGTCAAAACATTTACATCAATAACTAATGCTGATTCTGGGGTGCAGTTCTTTTTTTAAATGCATAATTTCAATGAGAATTGCTAAAGCATGAATTCTCATTAATGAACAGATGATCTATTCTAAACTGTGTTATTCTGAACTCCATTTATTATGTGTATTTTTATATGTTATATCCACCCATTTATTATTTGGTTTTGTGTGTGTGTGTGTGTGTGTGTGTGTGTGTGTGTGTTGGCCTGAGATCCATTCCTGGATGGAATTTTGGAAACCTTCTCATTGTATCTCATCCAATTAAACTACATTTAAATGAAAAACTTTTGCCATCTAAACTGCCTCTAAGTGGCAGATACTCATCATTCTAAGTGTTGTATTATTATAAGTAACAGTATCTCTTGGTCAACACAAAGGGTTTGGGATTTCTGCAGCACCAAGAGAAATGACACACAAATATCCTTAAGCTGGGGAAACTTTCATAAATGAAGAGGCAAATGAGAACTAGAATGGTAAGAGGAGAAAGGTAACAACTTTTTGGTCCAGACATTAGTCAGTTTCTGCTCATTGCTGACCCATGTGTGTAGTGACCTCCATTTGTGGATGACGTAACAAAGGATTGGAGTTGTCATTGTGTACTCTTGCTCCCTCTGTCGAAGACTAATTAACCATATATGTGTGGGTTTATTTCTGAGTTCTCTATCTTTCCTATTGATCTATGTGTCTGTTTTTATGCCAGTACCACATTGTTTTGATTACTATAGACTTGTAGTATAGTTTGATAACAGGTAGTGTGATACCTCCAACTGTTCTTCTCAAGATTGCTTTGGGTATTCAAGGTCTTTTGTTGTTCCATATATAATAAATTTAAGGTTGTTTTTGTTCCAGTTGTGTGAAAAATGCCATTGGTATTTTGATAGGGAGTGCATTGAATCTGTAGATTACTTTGGGCAATATG
Source organism: Lyroderma lyra (assembly GCA_004026885.1). Taxonomy (NCBI): domain Eukaryota; kingdom Metazoa; phylum Chordata; class Mammalia; order Chiroptera; family Megadermatidae; genus Lyroderma; species Lyroderma lyra. Next base: position 50,913 of record PVJL010009851.1, on the reverse strand, counting down.
GACATTTTCATTATATTAAGTCTCCCCACCCATGAGCACAATATGTATTTGTATCTTCTTCCATTTCTTTCTATAATGTCTTATAGTTTTCTGAGTATGGATCTTTTAACTCATTGATTAAATTTATCCCCAGGTATTTTATTCTTTTTGATGCAATTGTAAATAGAATTGTTTTCTTAATTTCTCTTTCTGATATTTTATTATTGGTGTATAAAAATGCAATTGATTTCTGAATATTAATTTTGTACCCTGGTAGTTTACTGAATTTATTTATTAGTTCTAACAGTTTTTTGGTGGATTCTTTAGGGTATTCTCTATATAGTTTATATTCCCTTTTTACAGCTACTGTTAATTTATGTTTTCTCTTTTTCAAATTGTGTTTAACAAAACTTTATTTTATTTACATTTTTATAAAAAGGTCATCTTGGTTTTACTTCATGATTTCACTGTTTGAATATTGAAAACAAACTTTTTTCTAATTCTTTACATTCTGTTTTAATCTCTTTCTTTTCCTTGCATTTTTAAAAGCACTTAAAAAATTAATTCATTAATTTAATGACTAGATTTAATAACAGAAATGGTATTGTAAAAATTTCAAAACCAGTAAAGATAGACAATTTTATAACAAGGTCCCAAGGACTTATGACCACATTTAACAAAAATGGATATAGTGTCATATTTGCTATACATTATTTATTTTAAAGAAATAAATAGTTAAATGTCACTATCATTCCTTTATTTTTCCACTTTCCTGAAGGTAAGCCACTACTAATGTCAAATTGTATCATTTCCATGAATGTTTTTTAAAAGTTACAACAAACAGGATTATAAATGATTCATAGTATTGATTTGCTGTTTTGAAAAAATTTATATATATATTATTTATGCTTTTTCCATTAGTCCCTTTGTGTTTAATATTATGTTTTTTGTGTTATAATCTTGTTGATACATAGAAATCTAGTTTACTCATTTGAAGCAGAGTTTTTCGAGTCTGGCATTATTGACATTTTGGGTATAATAATTCTTTGTTGTTGGGGTATATCTAGTATATTTTAGTGTGTTTAGCAGCATCCCTGACCTCTATCCAGTGAAAAGGTGCATAACATTACTGGTAACCATAACAATAAAACAATCTTCACCCCCAGCTGTGACAACCCAAAGTGTCTCTAGACATGCCAAATGTCCCTGGGGCGGGGGGGCAAAATCACCTTGGCTAAGAACCACTGATTTAAATTAATGTGTAAAAAAATTATAGAAAGGTTTATTCATTCTCATTTGATGAATAATTAGCCTGCTAACAATTTTCAGTACTGCAAACAATGCTGCAAAGGACAATACAATGTTTGTCTCCTGTGCACTTATAATACTTTCTCAGGGAACATACCTAATATGGATTCTCTAGGTTGTAAAGAATATGAGTCTTCAAATTTAAGATACACCAATAACTTAAAAATAATTAAACCAATCACCAGCAATGTACATATTTCATGTTTCTCCAGAGTTTTGTCATTGTTTTATTTTATGAGAATTTTATAATTCTTATCAGGCTCTTATGTACAAATTGTAACTCATGATCATTTTAATTTCCATTACCATGGTTACTAGTGAGGGTGAGCATCTTTTCAGGATTTTCCTAACCACTTTTAATTCCTGTTCAGTGAATTGCCTATTCATACCCTGTGCCATTTTCAAATTAGGTTTTGTTTATTTTTTCAATTCATTGTAGAGATTCTTTATTCTAGAAACAAGTTTTCTGTTTTTCACTCTGTGCCTTTTTGTGGTTTCTGTTCAACACTTTAAAATACTATGTAGTCAAAAGTTCCAGCTTTGATGGTTGTGATTATATTTTGAGTATTTATTTTTTTAAATCCTAAAATGACACAAATATTTTTATTTTATGTAAATGTTAAAACTTTGTTGTCTCTCAGTTTGATATTTAACTAAATTTATTTTTACTAGAGTATTGAGGTATAATTAAAAATATACAATAAATTTCTCACAGATGAGGTGTACAACTTACAATTTTTGACATACGCAATTAGACAATACATTTCATGAACTCATACTAGAAAAAGAGCTGCATATCTCATTGCTGAATATCACTAGGGTCACCTTCAAAGTACTCCCCTTGGAAAGCTTTGCACCAACACCAGCACCTAGTCCACCCTTCAAAGCAATTTTAGAACTCTTTTTCTGGAATGGCCAACAGAGCTGTCGTCATCCCCAGAGTCTGACAATTAAGTTCATGACCTTGCCACTGTGTGGTTATGATGGCAGCACTGTACAAACAACTCTGTAAAGTGTCATAACCTTGGCAAGGTATGGCAGCTCTGATGGCCATTCTAGAAAGAGATTCAAAACTGCTTTGAAGGGTGAACTAAGTCTGAGGTTAGTGCACAGCTTCCCAAGGGGAGGACTTCGAAGGTGACCGTAGTGATATTCAGCAATGAGGTAGGTAGCACTTTTTCTAGGATAAGTTCAAGAAATTAATTGTTGCACCTGGTATGTATAGACCTGGGAAACCATTACAGAATTTAAGATTTAATATGAAGAACATATCATTCCTCCTGAAATGTTTCTGGGTGGCCTTTTAAATCCTGTGCCTTTCTTCTTGGCAGCCATCCCTTCCCATCTCTGGCATCTCCCCAGGCATCTGCTTTCTGTTGCTAAAGATGAATGTGTATTTTCTGGAGTTTTATATAAATGAAAGCATACAATATGTATTGTTTTTATCTGGCTTCTTTCATGCAGCATAATTATTTTGAGATTACAGATATCAACAATTCCTTCTTTATTTTAAAGTATTTTTTTCTTGTATGGATATATCAAAATTTGTTTATCTAGTCACCCAGTAATGATATTTGGGTTGTTTCTAGACTGCAATTATTAAAAATAAAGTTCTTATAAACATTCATGTACGGGTCTTTATATGGACATATTTTTCATTTCTCTAGGAGTGAACTGGCTGAGTCGTATGGTAGGTGTACTATGAGTATCACTTTGTAAACAATTACCAAATCATCTTCTAAGCAAATGTGTCATTTCATATTTCTATGAGAGGTCTAGTTGCTTACATTTTCTCCATCTTTTGATTTGGTTAATGTTTTAAATTTAGGCTATTTATAAAGAGACCTTTAGAAGAGCTCTGGTATTTCTAATTTTCTAATATATATGCCAAAAATTAATTTTTATATTGGCTATATGTACTGCATCCCCAGGATCAAAATATATCAATGGCTATGTTGATGCACATCTACTTAGCTCTTACAATCCTTTGAACTTTCTCCAGTTTTGATAATGGTAATATTTAAGTAATATATTTGTTTTAACATTTGAAGACACTGAGTATACAGATGCTCTCACTAATTTGAAATAATGGTAGAGGTGAAAACTTATAGAAAGAAGCAAGCATTGGAGAAAAAGCATTATACCCATGCTAGAAAATACAAATTGTATTTTCAAATTTTTCATTTTCCTATGACATTACAGAGTTGGCTGGCCTCTTTGGACCTGACCTGAACATTAAATGAGCATTTTCTTTTAATTATATTGGTATAAAAATACTTTTTTATATCTTTACATACACCCTAAAATCAGCTTTTTTATTTTTTGATGTAAGTTCTTATAACACAGGTTTAATAAATGTAAATTATAGTATCTGTCATATCCAAATTCAATTATTGATTAAAGATGCAAATTAATAATGCTTCTCTATTCTGGTAATTAAGCATTATATAGGACATTCATATAGTTAAAAATTCTACTGTGGAGGATTATAAAAATATTCCAACCTCCTTGACAGAATAAGTTGACAAATTTTAAAGGCAAGTGGAAAATATTTTCATTAATATTAATTACTGCACAAGTTTAAATATTAATCATTTGTTTTTCTTTATATTTCCTGAACCAAGATTTATCATGAGCTATGACCTTGGGAAATATTAATACTAAATAGTAAAAATGAAGCAAGAGCTGAAAGCTGACAATATTGCAAACTAGAGAGTGAAGGCACTTCTTGTGCTTTTGTTTCCAAGTATTTGCATTTTACATTTGTCAAGCAAATACATGTCACTTTGTAAAAAGCTACTCCATTCCTCTGAAACGTAGGCAAATCAAAAATAATTTTAAAAACCTGAAATCAATATACAGAGGGTGTCAAAAATGTGTATACACATTTTAAGAAAGAAAAAAACTGTATGAAAATTCATACTCAATATATACTGGTAACAAAAGATGAATACAAGTCACATTTGACTTCTGCAATTACAAGAGGTGCTCAAAGTGGTTCCCATCAGCATCTAGACAACTTCTGATTACAGCAAACTACTGCTTGAGCAACGATGACCAAAGTGTCCACTTGTATCACTGCACATGCTGTTCCAATTTCTTCCCAAAGTAACGGCCAGTGTAGCTGGTTTTCTATGGTACTCCACATCCTTTAAGGTCCCCCACAGGTAGAAGTCAAGGACTATTAAGTCAGGAGAATGTGAGGGAAACTCAAAGAACGTTCTCGAACTTCAAATACCACTTCAAAATGGTCTTGCACTCCTCAAACAATTACGCTGCTTCTGCCATTTTCTTTGACTGTCCTGCCTGTGTCATGGTGATGCTAGCATTCATCTGATTAAGCCATCTTTTGAGCAAACGTCATCCTACACACTGCTACTGTAATTCAATTCAATTTCAAAAAGTAATACATACATCACATCTCTTAAAATGTGTATGAGTATACATATTTTTGGCACCCTGGGTACATACGTATTCATCAGAAGGAAAACAATGAAACCCATTGTGCCTTTTTATTACAAATGGATTATTAAATTTTAGCACTTATACTAAATCACAAAATTATAACTATCTTTTTAGAACAGTAATTTACATTTTTGCTTGTATATTTATATTTCAAAGCCTAAATCTGACTTTGTGAGTTGTTTATGCAAATGTATAGACTGTAGCTTAGAATTAATGTAGAAAGCTATGAGAGAAAGTTTTGAGAATCAAATTGCATGCTATTGTTAACAGCTTCAGTGTAGGCTATTATGATTACCCAACTTCATTATTTGCCCTTTTCCTTCAACCAAAATAGATTTAAGACACAATAGGGACAGTGGTTTCTTCTTGGGGACATGAAGAAGAAAGATGCAAAGGCAAAGGGACCTATTCCAAGCTTAATTAGGCACCTTTAAAGAACTTTTCTGTAAATACCTGCATACTATCTTCTATCTCATTGGCTACCTCTATATGTAAAGAAAGCTAGGAAATGCAGATTTTAAATGCACACACATATTAAATAACAAAGAATTCTAATACTAAGGAGGAAGCAGAATAAATATTTGGTTGGCAGCTCATGGTCTCTGACACAATAAAATAGGAGACCATCAGTGAGGATAATTAATGAATGAAGTACTATATGAAATGTAATGTACAACTGTCTTCAAATTGGAGATTGCTACAAATGTTGTAAGACCAATTTTCATTTTTTTTCTTATCAAGTGAATGGTCTATAAAAAGAGAACTATTTAGTGGAATTTTTAACTTATCCCAGTAGTAGTATGAATAGAAAAATATTGCTAGTAAAAGAATTTAGGTTACATTCTCCCAAACTTTCTTTTTGAAAGTTAAATCTGATTATTTTGAGAGGTAGATGACTAAACAGTGTTGTTTTCTGCTGTTACCTCCTCCTTGACATTCCTGTTTAGGATGCAAGAGTCATCTGTCTTTTAGCTGTCTCACTTCCTCCCTCATGTCCCAGAAGGCATCAGTAAGTGACAACCAGGATAAAGAAAATGCCCAGTAACAAAACCCAGTAGGATACTTGAAAGAGGATTAGAGTCTACCAAAAGTGTGCTGTGTAATTTATGATTTTATAAATGAATATGAATTAAGCATGTCTAATTTGACAATTTAAAAATTCTTCATCCATTATGGCATGCAATGTGGTTGCCTTTAATAATTTAACAAAAAAATCACCTCATTCTTCAAACCCTTTGATCTGTAATTAACAATCACGGTAGACTTAGGTGGGTGCTTTAACTACCGAAAAATTTAAATTACTTCACTGGTTGTTCAAAAGGAAAACAAAATGATTAGAAAATGACAAACATGGGAATACTTTATATAGAAAGATGGCACATAGACAAATGTAAAAGCACGATATTGAACAATGGAAACTAACCAACATAATATTGTATATCAAGTACACCTAAACAAAATTAAAACAAAACAAAACAAAACAAAACACAACACAACACAGTAGTCACTGTCTCCTCTTCCACAGCTCAGTTCTCACTTCAGTGCACTCTAGTTAGCATTCCATCCCCACCACCCACTGCTCCTTAGGATCAGTATTTCCAAAGTGCTGTCTCTCTGCGTGTGCTTCTCCTTTCAGCATGATTCCAAGGAGTTGTTTATTCACTCCTTCCAACTTGAAACATTTTCTTCCCTTAGTTCTTCTTTTTATAACACCAACTCAGACTTCTTCACTGAAGTGAGAAATCATGTAGCCAAATGCTTACTTGACACCTCCACTTAGATGTCTCCTAGGTAGCCCACCTGGAAGTGGTCCAGGGCAGAAATCCTGATTCTCTCCTCCTCCCCAACTTTACTATCTCTGCTGATAAGCCAACTCTCCACCCAGCTGCTCAGGCAGCAAGCAGTATTAATTCCTGATTCTTTTTCCTCCTCCTCTTCTTTTTAAATCATTACCCATGATAAATGACCAATTCCTCATCAAGTTCCATAGGTTTAGCCTTTAAAAAAGGAAAACATCAAACCTGACTAGTTTTCTCTAAAAACATCCCAGTTCTATCCAGTTATCTTTGCTGGGCTATTAAATTATCTTCTTGTCTTATGCTGCCCGCTTTGCTCCCCTCCAGTATAATCTCCAAGTATCAACAGAGAGAGAGATCATTAAAATCTGAGTTGTTTTCACTCTTTTCCTTAGACCTCTCCTTGGTCCACCAATTAATTTGCACTGCTCTTAGAATAAAGTCCAAGCTCTTTAATATACCCTGTAAGTGCCCAAATAATTTAGTTTCTGAATATTTTTCTTCTTCCTCAACTTTCATTCTCACTTATCTCTTACCCTCTCATCCTCACTTATGCTCTAGCTATTCTGGCTTCTCTCTCTCTCTCTCTCTTCTATTTCAAAAACACGTACATGTTATTCTAAATTAGGAGTGGCTCACTTGTTCTTCCCTCTAACTGGAATTCTCTAACCATAATGGCTGGCTGGTTCCTGCCAACATTTTAGGCCTCAGTCTTCCTAAGCAACCAGTCTAGTGGTTCTCATTCTCTTTAAGTTTATTCATTCAGATGACATACTTGTAGTCTGTATTAATCATGCATGCTTTTTTTTTTGTTTACCCCTTGACTCCTGAATGCATGTGAATATAAGTAAAATGAGAATAAGGAAATTGCTACCTTTATTCACCAGTGTAGCCCCAGTGCCAAAAATGTGTTCAATAAATAGTAAATAAGTTAGTACATGGAAATTACCTTTGAAATTGTTGTTCCACATGTAATATTTTCATCGTTCAGCTACTTTTCTGCAACCCAGTGTGAGCAAAAATGTAAAAGAAGAACAAAGATTATAGAGCAAAAAGATAAATTAAAATCTGACCACATAAAATTAAATTAGTTTGGATTTAACACAGGGAAGATGGACATGAAAAATAATGACATTTTAGTTTATTTGGGAGGACTTGAAATAGAAATGATATTTCACCTCTGATAGCTTTTGTTCTATGGTCCTGATATGTTTTTGTCTAATTAGTTGTATTAACAGGAGACTAAATTTTGGATACTGATTCTAGAAATTTGTCCTGAAGGGGGATAATTAAGTTTGGGCAGTAATTCAAGCTGCCGAAGAAAAGCAATTTATAAGCTCATGATTACTTTCTCAAATTTAGAAGACAATAAATCTTAGTCCCTGGTCAGGAGGGTTCAGGGAAGAACATTCAGAAAGGATATTTTTGAGGAAAAAACAAAACAAAACAAAAACCCTCGCTTTTTATTTAGCTGCAAGTTTTAGGAATGAAACATGTGTCTGTACTCTGTGACATTTTTGGGAGGCCTACTGTTTAACAAGGAAGGCCACTCATTTGAGAAGGCTAAGAAACCAAGAAATTATGCATTATTCTACAGGTTTATGTAAACTTTAAAAGGAATCAGATGTACCTATTGATGTGTAAGGATTGAGAAGATACTTTTTTCTCATTGAAAATTCAGAATATTTTTTAATAAAAATTATTTAGTTACTTAGAATGTTTGAGATTTACAGGCAGGTCTTGAGAGTTACGAATACTTGAAAAATAGCTTATTGTTCACTAGCATAGTAGAAATATTGTAGTCTCCATTGTACTGTTGCTAATCTCAAAGAGAGAGCTATTTCTATTTAGCTTTAAATATCTTGCCATCTCATCATTAGCACCTGGACCATATGTTCCTAGTGACCTGAGGAAAGTCACATCAACATTTGTTTTCTGATATCTCACTTAGAATATGAGTTGAAAACAACTAAAACCCATAAAATAACATGAAGCACTTGAAAGATTTAAAGGAAATTATACAGATTAAGTACGATTTGACATGAGGATTAAAGTGCTCATTTTAGACGTACCAATAGCTGAAAAAGAATACCAAAAACATAGCACATATTACAAATTAGAGATTAGCCTAAACACCACGGTAAATCTTATCTGGATTTTATTATTGTGTGCATCCAGCAAGCAAAAAAACCAAAAATCTCTACTTTTCTTACTTTTTCCTGTGCAAATATCTGGCATAATTAGTAGGAGCTTGATTTGCTCTCAGCATTTTATATTGAAATCCTATCTTTCATTTATTTGTTTTCAACTTGACTTTCGTTATTGAGGATTACTTTTTGGTGTTAGTTTTCTGCTTGCACAATTGAGTGGTCTGTATTGATCTTTATCTTTTAGGCACAATCTCTCTGTTATGGAATGGCTTATCAGCACTGTGCTAGGGTGAATGAATTTGTTTGGACTGAGTGGTTGTACAGGACACTGGACTTTCAGTGCTAAATTTTGGACAATCAGGATAGTTGATCACTCTGGTACTGAGAAAGAGAAAGCATATGCAAAGGTCTTTGAAAACATGAGACAGAACAGGAAAAGTGGAGGTGCTCTTAAAAGTTTGTGCTTGTTTAACTGTACGTTCACCTGTCAGCCCATTTCTGATATAAGAATTGCATGTAAATTTTAGGGTATCTTTCAGTGAAAATGTGGAGATTTAGAATTTTGCCCACCTGACAGTAATGAGCAATGTCAGGAGGGAAAAATGTTCTGCTGAAAGGAGAAACTGCCAGAATTGAACTGGTAGCCTCAGTGCGCTATTGAGTACAAATCTGTTGGAAATTTTAATTTCACGATTTTCAAATTGTTTCAGAGGCTCACTGAATTCAGCCAGAAGTATCTTTGTAGTCAGTAACCCTATGCTTGCCATACTCCCCGTATATTTGATTGTGTTTATAATTTATTACAGAGTTTTATTATACATTTATTAGCTCTCAAGCATGGGTTCATGTTGCCTGAGACTGAGGAAGTAACTAATGTATCTTTGAATAATAGCTCTCTAACCTACCTCTCAATCTTCTGAAATCATTTCCTGTCTAGATTCCCTGACACCACACTTCTTTATTTTCCTTTGAATCTCCGAATACATCTTTCTAAAACACTTCTCAAGCTACTTAAGTGTTGGGACTTCCCAACCCTCTATCCTTCTCCTCCCTTTCCTTCCTTTCTCTACACTACCTTTTCTTTTTCCTATCCGACCCTCCTTTTTCTTTTAGAGAAGGTGACCTTAGGTCACTTAGGAGGTGATCTCACCTGCCCTCATGGTTTCAGTTGCCATGTAAATACTTGTGACTCTTAAGTTTATATTATCAGGTCTTTTTTTGGAGCTTCAGACTTCTCACACACACACACACACACACACACACACACACGCATGCACGCACACACAAACGCATGCACACATACACACACACATGCACTCACACACAAACACACACATGCATGCACGTACACGCATGCACACACACGCACACACACTACTGGTCCTATGCAACCACCCTCATTCATTCTTCAATATCAACATGTCAAATACTAAACTCATTATTATCCAACAACTCTTGTCCCAAATGGTTCTTTCTCCTAAATTAACATTTCACAGTATGACACCACCTTTCCCCAAAGCCTAAAATTGGAGTCTTATCCTTTCACTCATACCCATCCACTCAACAATTCTGATCAATTTTAAACGTATTAAGCTTTTTATGTCTCTCCATCTCCTTTGCTGCAGGCAATCATCTTTGCTAACCTAGATTACTGCAACAAGCTGAAATTTGTCTTCTTATCAATGAATCACCTTGTCCTTTCTGTAATAAATTCTACACACTACAGCAAGTTGCCTTTCGAAACTATGAATCTTACCATGTCATTCCCAAACTAGAAATCCTTCAAGGCCGAAGTCCAAATTCCTTAGCATAAATTACCCAGACTTCCATGATCTATCACCTGTTTACCTGTCCAGGCCCTTTCCTGAATACTCATCAGTTTCCTCCCCCTCCCACCCTACAACCCTCACCTGTCTGGTCCAGCTGCAGGAAGCTGCTGTTTCTTTGAGCAGATATTTGGTTGTGCCGTCCCTATTCCACGCGTACCTTCACTGCCTGGAAAGTACTTTTCATTCTTTGAAATTCAGCACAGACATCACATTATCAAGGAATTGTATCAGTTCCCGATGTAATAAAGTAGCTGTGCATGCCTACTACATAAGCATTTATCTCAGTTTATTACTTTGTTAACTCATTTGTCTCTCTCAATGAACTAGAAGCTCCTTGTGAACACCAACCATGAATTATTTAGCTTTGTGCTTTCAGCTGCCAGCACCAAAGGTGGTACAGACGAGGTGCTTGGCAAATTTTAAATCAATACCTGGAATGTGAGCCATAAAAGCACAGACTCGGTGTGACTTTCTCACGCTGACTAACACAAACGTGAAGCATGTCTGTGACATCGTGAACAACAAGGAGAAAATGCTTCACCCTTTCTTTTCTCCGAACGCCAAGGATCAAAACAATATTCCACATATTCTGTAAGGTTCAACTTTTTTGAGTTTCTTTTCTTCTCTTGGATTTCCTCAAAATGAATGCATTTTCTATCACAGCTCAGTTTCCCATCTCTATTAGCATATGTGTTATATACAGTCTACTCAGGTCAGAGCGATGGTAGAATAAAAGCAAAATTCTGTTCTCTTAAGCCAAATAGACCTGGGTTTGAACCTATGCTGTGGAATTTGTTAGTTTATAATCCTTCACACATAATTTACCTTCTTTTATTCTTAGTTTTCAGATTTAAGATAGTAACATGGGATTAATACAACTTTTCTCATAAGATGTTATAAAAATTAGAAATGATGCATGCCAAATAACACATAGTAAATGTTCAATAAATTATTATAATTGTGGCAGTTCAGTGTCCCACAATAGTAGTAGCTGAAATTCTACCACAAAACAGAATTCTCCTGTTTTTACATAGAATCTGTGAGGGAGAAATGTGAAACTCCTAGAACGCAGGTGAGATCATATTTTAAAATTGTGTTATAACAAGAGCACCAAGGTCTATCATAATAAATGATCTGAGTTCTTATTTAGATTTTTTCATCTCCATAAATTTGTTAATTTAATACATTTGTTGAAATTTATGTCCAGTATTTTATTAAGCATTATGGAACAATACAAAATAATTAAGCATCAAAGAGCTTAGAATTGATTCAGTAAGTTAAAATGGAGAAGTAAAAGTGCTTGAATATAAAAACTAGTTTTTACTGATATATTATTAAAACCAATTATTATTAGTAATAAGTGTTCCTGGTATCACTTTATATGAAATAATAACCTAAATTTCTTATAACTAAACATTATACATTTAAACATGGAAATGTGTATTACATTTATTCCCTTTATAACCTCATTTAATATCTTGCTTTTATGTAACATTTTTACAATTATTTCCAAATTCATATTTCTAGTCAAGACACACCTGGAACTCCATACTCACATATCCAACTGCCTAGTTAATATCTCCATTTGGGTGAATAATACATGACTTAAGCTTCAAATGTCCAACACTGAACTTTCATATTTATACCTTAAGCATGGTTTTCTCTATGTCCATAAATAGAAACTCTTTTCTATCAGTCTCTCAGGCCAAAATTCATACTGTCATCCTGATTATTTTTCTTTCCCCTGTTACTTATTCCTAACAGTGACTACATCAGCCAATCTCATTGGCTCTGATCTTAGAATCTATCTGGAATCCAACCACTTCTCACTACTTTGATTCATAGTCTAGCCTAGGACATTAAAACTACAATATGGCTTCCTGCAATGGCCTCTCCCCTCGTCTCCTGCTCCCCTATAATTTCTCCCCTTCACAATAGTAGCCAGAAAGCTTTTAAAACATAGTTCAGGTCTTGTCAACTCTGCTCAAAGCCCTCTTTTGGCTTCCACATTGCCTCAGAGTAAAAGCCAAAGCTCCTAGAGTGGCTGGTGGGGATCTATGTAATCTTACTCCTTCTCAACGTCAATAAACTTCTCAACGTCAACCACTGCTTATATTTATTGTGTCCCAGCCACAACTGATTTCCTTGGTGTTCCTGAACTCATAAGGATTTGGGAACTTTGTGCTTTCTGTTTTGTTCTGCTTGAAATATTTCCCCCCTGATATCTGCCTGGCTTGCTTCATCACCTACTTCCAGCTTCTGTTCAAATTTCCTCTTATCCAAGAAGCTCACCTTGTCTATTTCATATAAAATGGCATGGTTCCTGGCGCTGTCTCTCCTCCTGACTCCATAGCACTTATCTCTACCTATCTATAATATAGAAATTTTCTGTCTCTTCTTGTTAGAATGCAAGCCACAATAGGTTAGTGATTTTTCTTTCCTATTCATTGCTTTCCCACAATGACAATCCAGAATAGTGCTGGGTACAAGATGAGCACTTAGTAAATACAAATGGAATACATTATATTATGCTTACTATCAGTGGAAAACAAAAGCAAATAGGAAGTATGACTATCTCAATACATTTTAATAGGCTATTAACTCTGACATCAATAAAACCATTTATTTATCATTAATTAATCATCTTGCTGTTGATTTCTAGTTGCTGAGCTTATCCTGAACTATAGGTTGTACATGTAACATCCTGAAGTTCTACTCAATTAAAATGACTTTCTTGGAAGATAAAGTTTTCAATTTTACTCTGTCAATATGTAAATTACCGTTGTAATATTCTTTTGAATTTCTAAATAATAGCCTCTTTTCTCTTCTTCAAAATAGTCTTAAGGAAGTATTTACCTTCTTGTCATCTATGAAGCATTAGTCTTTAATAAAGTTTTTAAAAAGTACATTTTCCATTACTTTGAAGAATGAAGGAAATGTTAAATCAGTTCAATAAATATTCCATATACTTTTCTAAAAGTCTTCCTATATATTGGCATAAGCTATAGTTTCTTCTTACAAGGTTGCCATTTTTAAAATAATGAATTTTTAAATCATGTCCTTATTGAAATATATGTGTGTTTTGAGTGTTAGTAAGGGAATGACAGACAAAGTAGGAGTATAAGAAGGGTTGTTTAGACTTTATTAAATTAATTAATATTTTAGATTTTGAGTGGTGAGATATAGCTTATACTTCAATGCTTCATCCTTTTTGTCAAGAGGTACATATCTTTCACTCCTGAGATTTGATATTTACACTTTTTATCTACAGCTTTATCACATTGTGAGAATGCTCCAAAGGTGAGGCATTTGAAATTGGTGAGACCTGTTTTTTTATTGCCTACTCCATCTTTTTCTAGCTCTTTGATAGCAAGTTGTTTAACCTTTTTAAATTATAATTTCAATGTTTATAAAATGGGAATAATAATAGATATTCCACAGAGTTACATGAAATAAATGAAAATATATTTGCTAAGAACCCACTTGGCAAAAAGGTTGATGGACAATTATTGAGTGAAAAAGGAATGGGAACCATGAGTGGCTACCACGAGATAGAACCGACATCTGATGGAGAAGATCTGGCAGCCAGACCTGCAGTCATATTCTCACCTGGAGCTCTGGTTGTTCTGAAATGCATAATTATTTTGACCATGCAGGTGACACAGGGAATTGTGTTGGAATGGTAGGACCTCAGGAGACTTCTCTGAGGATGCCTTACTAATACAGTTGCTAACTTTTACCTCAGATTTCAATGGTAACATAAATAAGTCCTCCTAATTTCTCTGAATAGTTCGTTACAGGCTACAGCTAGACTTGATTATAAATGATGCTCTCATGTGTGATAACAGGCTCCCTTACTGACACTGAGCCATGAAATGTTCTCACTTGATTCACATTCCATGGTTATTGCATTCTTATAACCACTGCTAAACTATCTGTGAAGACTGTACACCTTTTATGTGACTTTGTAATTGCCTTGATGTTATGAATTTCCAAGCCTATTGTGGGGAAAATGGAGTAACTCAGGCTCTCTCACCAGCTTCTGCCCGAGTGATGCACACTTGCTATGTAATCAGGACTTGCCCTTCCCAGGTGGCAGCCATTTTGCTGTTTATGCGCCTTCTGAACTCCCTTCTTGGCTGCCTGCCACGTCTGTTCTCCTGCCTGTATAGGGGATGGGACTCTCCTGGAGGAAGCGACAGGCCACGTGGGCTATGGGATATGAGCTATGAGCTATAGAGAGAGAACGCCTAGGAGCCATTTTGTTGCTGCTCTACTTCTGGAATAAAGGCCGTGTTTAAGCTGCCTGTGGCTCCTCGTGTTTTCTTCAGTCTGCCTGGATCCAGTGGGAAGCCCCCTGGCCTCAGTCATTTGCAATACACCTATATAATATCCTAGCAAACATTTTGCAAAATTTGGGAATATTTCACTGATAAAGTTATCTTCTACAGGAACTTGGCATTTCTGTGTGTGTCAATGACCTCCTTAATGAATGGAGCATGCATCCATTTATGAATACATTCAGTATCTATCCAACAAATATATATTGGCATGCTAAGTACATTATGCTAGGCACTACTCAGGTCCTCTCTTCCAGTCCATCCTTAAACCACCATCAGAGTTATCTTCCCCAAATCCAAACCTGATTATTTAAATCCCAACCTAAAAAAACCTCCATGAGTTCACTATTTCCATTAGGAATATTTTCAAATGTATTACTGTAACATAAAAGGTCTATCCCTATTCTTTGCAACTTAAATTCCACCCACATACTAAAGTCTTCACTAGTACCAGCCAATAACGTGTCCTTTTGATCTTCTCTACCAGTGTAAACATCGTTACTTTTGCCTGGAAATTTCTTACTTCTTTGTGCTTTTTTAAAAAGACAACTCATAGCGCACTTTCTCAAGTCGTATGTCTAGAAGTAATTTCCTTGCCCACAGTACCCTGATGAACATATTCATGTGTCTATTTGCGCTCTTTATGTGTTATGTTGCATTTTATCTCAAAGTGATGAAAGTGAGAGACAGAAATGGAGGAGGGAAAAGAAGATGGGGTAGAATGATAGACTAGAGAGTGGGAAAAAAGTGGGGGATAAAGAATAAAGGAAAATGGCTCTCCTGTGAATCTGGTTCACCACAAAGTAGAGCAAAGTATACTGACATGTGAGAGGAGAATGGGAATCCACAGGACTGATTTGTTACTGACCCCTGGAATGTCAATTTTCCCCGAAGACAAATTAAAAATATCTTAGAGGTAATCATACCATTACATATCATACAGGAGAATGTCAAATGTGAATGGTTATGATATTCAAATTAATTTTATGCTTACCCATGTTTTTGCAAGCTAAGGTCACCAATCCTCCTCTTTCTACACCTTGGCCTATGTGTTTACCCTCTCCTTCTAATACTGACAGTTGCCTTTAAGTGACTGAAAACAAAACTTATTTTATCTTGATATTCAACATGTCCTATTCATAAATTTTAAAAGGAGTAAAATACCATGAAAACAGGAATGAAACATCGGAGGGAAAAAGAGAGACTCTGAGTTAATTAAAGAAATGCTGATGAATAGGATTTGAATTTGATCTTGAAGAGTGAGAAGAGAATCCTTCGAGAAGCATATACCATAATGGGACTATTCGTGATAGAGATCTGTTGGGGGAAATATTTATGAAGAATAAAGAGTGAAGACACAAAAAGAGACAGGGAATCTCAGACTATGATGCAGTTCTGTCCCTTTTGAAAGGAGAGAGAGAAGGAAGGATTGGGTTCAAAAAGCTTCAGACAAAAACAGTTCTGAGCAAATTCCAGGCAGGATGGGGATTCCTATTCCTAAACTAAACTTGCCTATGAGAAATACTGTATAGGGCAGGAGTGGGCTAGTACTCATCAGCTCCTGTGCTCCATCACTGGCTGGCAGTAAGTAGCCCAGGCGGTGGCCTGAGCATTCACAGGACTGGCTGCTGCTGCAGGCTGTGAGTTAACTCTACTCCCTGTAGCAGGTTCTCTTAAAGAGATCTAAATAGCACATCTCCATGGCTGCTCTAGGGAATAAAGGCGATCAGGCATAGAGAGAGAAACGACAAAATATCTATGACAAATGGCAAGATTGTGTGAAATATAGAATACATGAAAGGTAGTAGTAGAAATAAATGTAAAAGAATAGCCTGAAACCAAAACTTGAAAAAAGCTTGACTAATAAAGTTAAGAGTTTAGATTTAATAATCTTTCATAATGATTCATTGCAAGTTTTATTTTTGAAACAGAAGGGTGATGCTGTCTGATGGTCTTGCAGAAGTGTGTTGCAGACATTCACATCATTGATTTTTAGGAAGAAGGGAGATTTTAGGTAGCAGTTCTAAGTTTGCATCTAGAGCTCAGGGCATGAAGAGGAGGTTTAAATTGCCCATTGAAATGGAAATTAAAGTTGTGAAACTGAATGACATTGCCCAGAAAAAGCTAAGAGAAGAAAATAACCAAGAAAATATCCTTGACATAGATGTGTTTAATTATATAAAGTCATAATTAATGTGTTGAGAAATCTTATTTCTTATCTTATTTTCAAAACCTATAATTGAAAATTTTTAAATAAATAAAACTTTTCCTCTAATATATAAGATTAATATTTCGTTTAGAATATTTCCTATATATAATCTTATATATTAATATTTCATTTAGGAAATATTCTAAATGAAATATTAATCTTATATATTAGAGGCATATTTCATTTAGAATATTTCCTAAAGTGAGACATAAAAATGATATTTTAGCACAGTTTAATATCATTAAATAACAACTGTACAAAACATTTATTTCTATTTCATTCCTTCTCTTAAGATAATAATGGCACAAATGAACCCAAATGAACAGATCATTCAGTGCAGCTTTATAAATGAATTGACAGTATACGCATAAAGATGCATATTTGCATGGTGCCTTTAATAAAATAAATCATTACAATTAATGCTATTCAGATGCACACTAGGTACATAGAATATCAAAACTGTTCATGAGAAAACAAGAATATCTTACTCTTTGGTGCTGATTTTCCTCAACAGTCACCTAGGCAACACACACATTAACACCGACAGGTGATGCTTTCTCCCTGCCTCATCCCCATCTCTTTGTGTTTGTCCCAATTCTTCCTTTTATTTTTACTTTGCTTTCTGTTTCCCTTTGCTTGTTCCTTCTATTCCCATCCTGCTCTTACACAATTTCTGAGTGATTCAGACACATAGAACGATAGTTTTCATCAAGAAAGCCCTTACTGAGGCACCTCTTTTTAGATAAATTGGTTCAGTTTAGAGGGCTTACTCTTTCCTAATAAATACAAAATTTCTTCACCGGTCTTGGCTGAAATTATGAAATAAGGTAGGCAAAACAAACACCTAAATGACTTGAAGCTTACAATGAGGTCAGTAAACTTGAAAAGCTGATGACAAGTGCTGAACTGGCCCAACTCCAGACCAAATAGTTGGAGTGTAAGGTAAATAACTTCCATCTGGTTGTGGAATGCAGCTCACCAGCTGAAAGGGGTACTAAGGCATATTTGTGAAACTATAGCAGCCTTGTTTGTTGCAATAGGGTTGAACTACTTAGAAAAATCTATTTAACTTCCTAGAAAATCAAATCTAGCACTTTCACCTGCAGAGAGGAAGGGCTTCAGGAATAACTGAAGTGGATTTCTTGTTGGAATAACAGGAATCAGATACTTAATTCCCTGGTTGATTTGAGATGGGCAATGAGAACCCATTCAACATGCATAGACTGTTGGCCATAGCTGCAAAATGTGATTGCATTAATATTGGAAGTAACGTTATGCTTTGAGATGATTGCTGAAACTGTTTTAAAAGTCTTCATGCTTAGCCAAAATGCTTTGTATGTTCTCTCCTCTTAGCCCAGCTGAGCTGTACAATTAAAAATGTCAAGCTCCAAGTCTCAGGCATGTAGTAAGAAAAATAGAGGCATTTATAGCTGGATTTTTTTCCAGACCACCCTTGTATATAGGATATAGGTCTCAGGACAGCCTCAGGTTCTTGGCGCCACACGCTTTCAGTCAACTGTCACATACAAGTATACTATATTACATGACCTTTTTATTACAGGTAAATCATAAGTTTAGTTCTGAGATCAGGGCTGAAGACAATCACATGCCTTATTTTTTCCCTTCTTTTAGGAATTTCACTACTCTAAATAATTAAAAACAATGAATTTGTGTCTATTTTTTTGAGTATCACAATCTGTAAAGCAAAATAACTCAAAATTTCCTAATTTTTAACTAGCTAAGCACAATATCCTTCTGAAATTTTGATTAGGTAAGATACCCAACTAAAGAAAAACAAGAAGTGAAATGCATTAAAGATTACTAAGATTGTTCACTTTAGCAAATGTTTTAAAACTTAGTGTAGCAGGAAGAAAAGAAAGCAGATGGACTAGTGAAAAATTAGTGTTAGTAGGTTCAATTGTCCAGAGGTTCCTTCTCAAGCAAGCAGACTATATTCAAATTTATTGAATGGAAAGAGGAGACGTCAATGAAAATCTTGTTAAAAACCTGCTTGGAAATAAAAACTTCATGGAAAATGGAAATAAGTGACCGAACATTTTTCAATTCTGTAATAATTGTAACCTGAATTTAGGCTGTGTTTGCTGTTCATTCATGTTAGTTTTGCTGTTTTTTCCATGGAGACTGAAAGAAGCAGACAGATACCCTTGATCTTGTTTCCTTCCCACTAAATCAGGGGTGTCCAACCTTTTGGCTTCCCTAAGCCACATTGGAAGAAGAACAGTCTTGGACCACACATAAAATACACTAACACTACCAATAGCTGAGATAAAAAAAAAAGTTGCAAAAAAAATCTCATAATGTTTTAAGAATTTGTGTTGGGTCACATTCAAAGTCTTCCTGGGCCACAGGTTGGACATGCCTGTACTAAACATTCAATCCATTGGCAAGTTATGTTTTCTCCACCTTAAAATATACTTTGAATTTCCACTTCTTCTCATCTCCATTGTTAACACTCTTGTGCAAACAACATTATCTCTAACCAGGATGTCTGCAGTGCCCTCCCTACTACTTGCCCAGTCCCATTGTCCCCTACAGTTTTGTCTTTGCACAGCAGCCATGTGAAAAATTAATCAAATTATGGTCCTGAAGAAACTCTTCAGTGATACACTTAGGATGAAAGTCATATCTGTAGTGTGTCTCACAAGTTCCCACTCTTCTGGTCCCTGTCCATCTCTCTGGTCTTGTTACCTATCATTGTTATCTTCCTTCACTTTTCTGTAGCTGAGCTGCCCTATAAGCTGCTCTAGACATGTTATACTAATTCCTCCTTCAGAGAATTCACTTACACGTGTTCTTCTGCCCACCTGAAATGACCTTACCCCAGATCTTTATTTGCGTTACTTCTTCTCATAATTTGGGTCTTAAATGACACTTCCTCAGAGCCCTCCCTCCAGCATTCAGTATCCCTTTGCCCTCTTTTATTTTTCTTTCTACATTACATTATTTTGTCCATTTTCTTCTTTGCCATCCCTCTCCTCCACGAGAATATCAACTGTGTGATAACAGGGACCTTGCTCTTAATATACTGATAATATTTAGGGTAAGGTCAGAAAATGAGTGAGTGTTTAATACATATTAATTTAATAAATTAGAGAATGAATCAATGACTGAAACTAGTTATCACTTTTTGTATCTTTAAAATCATCAAATGGCATTTCTTTACTGTAAGAATTTTCAAAGTTGTTATTTCAAAACCACCAGCAGGAAAACAGTAATGTGTTAAGAGGTATAATTTGCAATCCAAACGACAGAAATATCAATTGATATATGAAGGTGAAAGTAAATAAACTCAGAATCTCTGTACTTTTGAAGGCAATTTCTTAGCCCATTATCTTGCTTGCTGTGGCCTGGAAAATCAGACTGTGCCAGACTGTCCAACAGTCTAGACAAGCATAGCTTTTTCTTTTCTCCTTTTCTTATGAAGTCACTAAGTACGTATTTCTGATGTGCAGTATGATTGTTGCTGCTGTTATTACTGTTTGCTTAGGGATTCTGATTTCATTACACACATTAGCAGTAATGCAAGGGCAAGTCTCAGAAACTTTCAAGTGCTATAAACCTTTTGGTTGTTCAAGTAGTTTTTATTGTCTATATAAGCAATGTAATATAGTGACATAGCATGCAAACTCAAGACAGACTGGCTGGGTTTGACTCCTAATTCAAATGATTTGCCAAATGATCTTTTTAATAAATCTTAATTTATAAAATATAAATAGTAATGATAATAATGAAACAGACATACTTGCCAAATAGTGTTCTTGTGAGGGCTCAGTGAGTTAATAAATATAAAGCTCTTAGAGCAATTTTTGGCACAATATGAGCATTTAAAATACTAATTTTGAGTTTCTTGCATAAACTTCTCTAGACAGAAATGATTACCATGCTCCACAGAAAGAAGACAACATCAGAGGATTTAGGTTTGGAAAACATGAATTCTGTGCTCAGTGGAAGATAAGACAGCCAGTGTCTCCATTTCCACAAATCTCACCCAGGCTACAGAAGTGGCATGTCTTCAAAACACTGTCCCACTTTCTAGGGAGTTTGTGGCTCTGGGTAGAGAGTGACAGTGCTTTCATTTTCTGTAGAGTAGGGGTCAATTCTTTGTAGAAAAAAGCCTCAACACTTGGAATGCATAATCAATTTGACTGAATTGATTTGCTGTTTCAATCAAACAACGTGTCAATTGGTAAAAATGACAGCAAACTAATTAGGTTCACAGCTGAGACTCACATGTCACCTTATCCTTTGTTTCTTATGGCCTATGCATGTAAACCTGGTGATAATCAATGTAAACAGGCAGGGCACATTTTGTAATGTATATGAAGACATGAGATTGGCATAAGAACACAGAGATGAAAACAAAACAGAACAGAGGGATATAGGATTTATATTATTCTTAAGTTTTAAACTAATTCTCAAATGTGACACTGACCATCTAGATATTTTAGGGATTGATGTGACATTAATTTGTTAATTTGGGAATCTTTAGGGTCTAGTGATAGAAATTTTATCCCAAAATCGCGTAGTATTAGTGGCAAAGTGTGTGTCTATGGCTACACAAATGCAGTCATGTATGCGGTGGGGGTGTCTTACAAACAATAGAAAAGACCCTGGTTTGGCATAAAGAGGTTAGGAGCTCTGTGAGTTGGTTATCTCTTGGGTAGTGTTAATGATGAATGCCTATAGATAATTCTTACTTTATGAGCTTAAGTATGTAAGCAAGGTCATAGCCATTTTTTAAAAAATAATTTCTTTAAGTCTAAGTTTAAGATTTGACTTAGTATCTTCTTAGACTGATAAACAATTTTATGTTAGCTATTGTAAGGACTCCTGACCATGCCATTAAAAGTGTGCAAAGATCCCAAATATCTTTGCAGCAAAGGGTGTTTGAGAAGTCATTCCTAGCTCCGGCCTTTACTTGCTCAAACCCACATGTTTCTTAATTTCTAGTGGCTCCTGAAATTCTACTCATTGCTTGGATTTGATCAATTATCAATCTATCATTGGAAAAGGCAAGAAGACCATATTGTTTCACCATTTTCAAATTCAATACATAAGGAACAGACAATCCCAGTGTTATTTAAACTAGGGTATGCCAGAGAAATGATAGATAGCAGCAAAGATAGCTAAAAAAAAATCTATATCTTAAAGTCACCTATAATAGTAGATTAGAAATTTAAGTTAAAAAAGAATTTAGCAGTGTATGAAAAGAATAATAATCTATGACCTATTAGCATGCACTTCAGGAATGCAAAAATAGTTTAAATATGAGAAATATGTCATAATAAGTTTCATCAAGAAAGTGACTGAGAAAATAAAATTCATTCAATAAAGGCTTTGAGGCATTTAATATAATTCAGCAATTATATATAAAAAATTATCTAAGAAACAGAAAAAGTATAAAATTTGTTTAGGTATACTTACTATTTTTTTAAATTGGGAAACAATATGAATTTTAAATAATGAAATGCTAAAATATTTTAATAAAAAGCAGAAACAAGAAAGACAGACACGTCCATTACATTTCAACTTTGAACTGCAGGTTCAAGTGAATACAGTAAGACAAAAAAAAAAAAAAGAAAAAAGAAACTGTATAAATGCAGGAAGAGTTAAAAGATTTCTTTTTACTATGATATAATTTTATGCCTAGAAAAGTCAAGAGATCTTGGAAATATCTTGCCAGAATTAACAATATATTTTAACAATACTTCTGGATTCAAGGTAAATATAAAAAAGTTAATACTTTGTCTCTATAAGCAATATTTTTCTAGATATCATAATGAGAAAAATTAATTTGTAAGAATGACTTGAAATATACAGAATTAGAAAAATATCATTAAACATTATACTATTAAACTAAGGCACCAGAGCTATCTGAAGAAAATTATAAAATTTAAAAAACATTATAAAACAAGGTCATCATATTGTTAGATAAGAAGACTTAATGTCCATAAAGTTTACTAATATCTATCCTAATATTAGCAAAGAAATGTGGTGTAATCTCAACTAGGATATTTGGGGTGGGAGAGCAGGTTTGGATAAATATTTTTATGTTTGTAAAGAAGAGTAAGGTGGATACAGGGAAAATAACTATTTTCTTGGCAGGATTGTTTTCTTAGTAAATGTGAGAATAAATTCCCTCTTCATATTTTCACAGCTATTAATATCACCTTAGTGCCAGTTCTCATTAGAACTCCATTACTTTAATGGCGTTTGAGAGTGTACTCATGGAGGCAGCTACTTAACTACCCAATAATTCTTTCCCCCTTTTTGATAGTCAGTGAGCCCCTATATTGTTGAGTATAGGAGTGTTTAACAACTTTGGTTCCATTTTGGAGTAGCCAGTAAGATGAAAGCAGAATGTCAAGTGCGGTCCTTAGAAAGCTCTTTAAAAGGGGGTTATCCTTTTTATTTTCTCCCCTTTCCCTTTCTTTCTTTTTGATGTCTGGAATGTAAATGTAATGTGAGTGGAAGCTCATTTGTCATCTTGAACTTGAGGATTTTAGTCATGAATTAAAAGGATGACAAACAGAAAGATGCCAGATTCCTGATAATGGTGGAGCCACCCTCCCATCTCATGTCTGCCCACGTTTGCACTCAGGCACTGCTATTGTGTGATTTCTGTTAAATGCAGCCAAACTTAATTTTGCTGATAACAGTGCATCTTCAACCCATCTGCACCCTTGGAGGGACTTTCTTGGAGTGTACATGTAACTGTGTCAATCTTCTGCTTAAAATACTTCACTGAATCCTTAATGCTTACAGCAGGGCTGTCCAGTGTTTTGGCTTCCCTTGGGCCACATTGGAAGAAGAATTATCTTGGGCCACACGTAAAATACATTCACACTAATGACAGCTAATGAACTAAATAGAAAAAAAATCACAAATAATCACATAATGTTTTAAGAAAGTTTACAAATTTGTGTTGGGCCGCATTTAAAGCCAGTCTGGGCCACAGGTTGGATAAGATTGGCTTAGAGCATCATTTCTCAAGTCTCAGTATGCATAACCCCAGGGATACATGCTGGGTTGTTTAGGGGTATGTGAAAAATAATCAGTAATGGCAAAAAAACAAGTAAAGTAAAAAATGCAAAATGTTAGTTATGGGACCATAAATGTTAAGTTTGAATCACCGTTAATGGAGACACTTCAAAATGAGATCACGTTAGCCAATGATGATTGGTGAGGGCGTGGCTGTGAACCCTTCCCCCAAACCACTCTTCTACCAGTCGTTACAGTTTCAGAACAATCTATTTGCACCTTTTCTAGAACTTCCCCCCCCCCACACACACACATCTGTAGCCAGTCTGATCAGTTTAGTCATTGACTGAGCAAAAATAAGTGTGCTGTCTAATTGTGATTCTTTTCAAGTGGTTTTTTTATTTAATGTTTAAAAATTTCACCATTAACAATATTTAACTGCTATGAATATTATAAAATTAAATCTGTGGTTTGTACTTTTAGTGTAGTAATTTTCTTTCCTAACTTATGACCTCATTTCTACTATTTTACATTAAGATAGGCACTGAATGAAAGTGTCAGTATTTAAAAACAGCTGTTTTAAAAACAAGGGGCACAATTTATAGAAATGGGTTTAAACGGGGCACACTTGTGGATAAAGGTGGGGAACCACTGGCTTAGAGGATAACATTGAAACTCTTCAGGTTGCCATTTACTATCCTCTATGATAAGCCCCTTTGTTAAGCCTCCCGCTTCATCTCCCCTTCAGATCCCTTTCCAGTTGTGTGTGATCTCCAAGTTCCATTGGAGAGCCCTTTCTTGGCTATTTTAGGACTCTGTGAGTTCCTTTATCAATAGCTTTTATTTCAAAATTTCAATTTATGATTTACCTCTACACTAACCAGACAGGGGGTGCTTTACTTGAATACCGATGAAATGCCTTTCTTTTTTTATATCCCCAGGTCTTTGTAAATTAATGTAAAACATCAGTCATTCCATAAATATGTTTCGTGATTACAATTTATGTTGACTGAATTTCCAAGGAAAACACTTTCCACCTCTAGCTCCCTTTACTCTGTCCATCATATCTCCTCAGACAGAGCCAGGAAATCCTCCTAAGTGCATGTCTAGTTCTGTGCATGCTGGGGTAAATAATATTCATCAAGCACTTAGGATGTGCCAGATACTGTGATGAGCACTTTACATACATTTTCTCATATAGTTTGAAAACAATATAATGAGGTACATTATATTATTATCCTCTTCATTTTACATTTGGGGAATCTCAAGCATTACATAGAAAATGAATGAATTGTCCCAGGGTACACAGGTGGGTTATGAAGCTGGGGTTGGATCCCAGGCAGAGAGATTCAGGAGCTCCATGGTTGGCTCTCTCCCTGGTGTAGTTACAAATCTGGACGCAGGTTTGAATCACATCTCTGCCTTTTAGTACCCATGTGACTTCAGGGAAACCACTTAAATTCTATTAATCAAATGAAGCTAATAATTACCCACCTTGGCGATGTATTGTGAGAAACAAATGAGTTGGTGTTCAGATTATTCTGTCATTTCTTCTTAGAAGATGGGGGTTGCTTTGCTTGTTTATATTTTATGACATTCATTCTGGGGAACGTGATGTAAGATATAACTTTTTTTTAATGAAAATACTAGTTTTATTCAATTTTCAGCCTTGGAAGACTGAAAAATGCCAGAAAGTCAAGTGGCACTCAATGTTCTTTGCTTCAATAGAAGGACTGTGGAGTTAACCACAATAAAACAGCATCAGCTCCTAACGGGGATTATCCAAATCCTCTACTAATTAAATGGGTCAGTTAATTATGCATGTTCAATGAAATGACAGAAATGCTGATACCTCCAAGGACTTCATTATAGTTGATTTTGAATGACTGAACACATACTCCCTCTCTGTTAATCTAAATTAACAAAAATAGACTTAGTTGCTTCATCTGAAAATTTTACTTCTGCATGAACACTTTGAAAGATATTAACATTTCTGAGCAAAATATTTAGTCTTTCTAAGTAACATGCAGAAGGAAAATGCAGCATCTAGGACTGACTAGGAAAAATAATTCCTTAGTAATAATGTACATGTTCAAGAATGGAACGTTATTCTCTGTGTAAGGCTAGGAAGAAAATCAAAACTTGAGCTATGCACAAAGGAGTCTTGGCATCAACGTGGTCTTTTGGAGAAATGTTGGAGTGTCTATTTTAAGATAACACTAAGATTAATAGTATATAATCAGGTTGCAATCTAGGAACTTTCAAAACAATGGTAAATGATAATACTCAAGTTTTCTAAAGGAAAGCTACAAGAAAATTTTGGTTATATTCCTAAAGTGAGACCATTGTTTAGGAATATAACTGGCAACTGCATGTGGTAATTTGTGACAATTACCACTACTTTTCAACTCTAAGAATTCCCAGCTGCAGTCCTTTTTAGCTCCTCTGCAAGAAATTGAGTGATTGAATTTCAAAATCCATAAACACAGATATGTATCCATGCAGTCCCCTCCTTTTGTAATTATAGTATCATTTCTTTAACAGAAGAATCAAGAAATTAAAATTTATTAGTCTTCAGAGGGAAAAAGATTTGTTAAAATTCTGAACACGCCACACTTACTTTTTACCTCAGGATTGCAAGACCTAAACTGCTAGTTTTAGGAAATAACTGCCATTATTGCCATCGCTCCAGACAAGTTGCTAGGGACCCCAGCTACATAGGACTTTAAGAATGACTTATATTTGTTTGATCTGGGAAAAAATAGCATCTTTTGGCCATTCCAATCAGCACTACCTCCTTCATTCAGGTTTATTGATACTTTCAGCTTTGTCAGAAAAGCTTTGTCTACTTTGTGTGGGATTGTTCAAGGTACTGAACAGGGCTGTTTTCAGCAAGATGGATAAAAATCCTTTACCTCATGGAACTTACATTCCCAGTTGGGAAACATTCAAGACACAAGGTCTGAGAACTGGACATGCTTTAGCCATGCTTGCATTCACTACTGTTCTTTTCTAGGCTTATGCTTCTTTCCATCCATTAAAACTCTGGAGGAAAAAAAAACAAAAAACAAAACAAAACAAAAAAAACTCTGGAGGATCTGAATCTACTCATTCTTTGACTAAATAATTGGTTCCAATAGGTTATTTGCAACCAGTCCCTCTAATTTGAAACTACTAAATAAAATAGCATTTTATCTTGTTTAGTTAATTGTATGCCCAGTATGTCAGTAATGAGCTTTTTTTAGACTGAGGGCGGAGAATCGGGGTTTGGGCTTCTCATGATCCCATTTTTACACTCTTCTTAAGGCTGGCTCTAAATGTCAACTTTATTTAGATATCTTGGATACAAATCAGTTATTAGAGTGACTTGGACCCTACTCTTCCTTTACTTGTTTTTTTCCTTAACAAAATAAATACTACAAATTTTGTATATTTTCAATATTTGCTACTAATGCCCCATGGTTGATTTATAACTAAAATTAAGTGATCCTTTTTTTTCAGTAATATTTCCCATTTAAAGTGAAACTAAATTTTATATGAAGGTGGTATTTCACACATTTGCCAGGTTTATAGTATTAGATTATAATCCATCTTTAGAAAGTGAATGTTGTAGTCTTTCACAGGGAGATTATTATCTATCCTTCCCAATTTTTCAGTCATTTTCCTGCAATAGACTGCTGACATAGATGAACTGAGAATATAAGGAAATTTTACCATACTACAAGACGAACATATTCAATAAATGCCTATAGAAAGCAATTTTTTGATGAAAGGCCTAACAAATCTTATACTGAGACAATTGCTACTTTTTTATATAATGAAAGAGTTCAAATGCTGAAAATAATTATATAGAAATATCTGATTTATTAAATCAACAGGTATTTATTGAGCATCTGCTTTGCATGAGATTGTTCAAGGTACTGAACAGGGTTGTTTTCTGCAAGATAGATAAAAGTCCTTTACCTCATGGAACTTACATTCTCATTTGGGAAACATTCAAGACACAAAAATATATGCATAAATAAATTTCTAAATTGTCAGGTTAAAAGTGATAATAAAGAAAATATAAAGCAAAATAAGTGACCGAATATGAAGGATCATACATGGTGATTAGAGAATGCATCATTGAGGAGGTGGCAGGCAGAAGCTGAATGAAGTGAGTGTTTAAACTAAAACTATCTTTGGAGGAATCTCCTAGGCAGGAAAACGCAGAGAGGTCTTAAGCAAGAGCATGGGTCACTTGTTTGGGAAGCAGCTGTGAAGATATTTGAAGAATTAGGTAAAGGCCAGGTCATACAAAGCCCAATAAACTATAATAAGGAACTGAGATTTCTGGGAAGGAGTCCTACACAACAACAAAGATTTCTGCACGTAAGTGATGTAGTCTTATTTATTCTGCATGCTGTGTGGAGAATAGGTGTAAAGGAAAGTAGTTTGTTTTAGGTATGTTAAATTTACAATGTAGAGTAGATCATTGTTATCATATGAATCAGGAGTTCTGGAGGGAGGTCAAGACTAGAGGATAAATCTGAGAGTCATCAGTAAATGGAGATAGTATTTAAAGCCATCCAGTAGAAAGATCACCTAAGGAATATTACACATACAGAAAAGCAGACATCCCTATGCCCTGGAGTTCCTCAACACAGTGGTCAGAAAGAGAGAAGCACCTCAAAGTTTACTGGGAATATAATACTCTCAAAGTCAAGTGTTTTAAGATGTAGCAAAAGTCATTGCCACTGAGATGTCAAACAAGATGACTGCCAAGTCACCACTGGATTTGTAACCTAGAGTTTCTTGTAAATTTTGTTTAAGATTGTTTTTAAATGAGTAGTAGGAATAAAGCCTAACAGAATTGAGTTACCTTTCAAATTTTTTGATAAAGTTAACATTATACCTTATTTGTTTCAAGTCTGTTCTTCATATAAGTAAAATTTTACACAGATACAGTTTGGAATCTTTCTCTCCCTTTCCTCTGCCTTCTTCCATAAAGTATAATGAACAATCTTAGATTGTTTATATTCATTCTGTCGAGGATTTTGGTTAATAATTATAAAATACTTTTTGCGCTTTTAATGATTACACTGTGATTATTAAATTTCTACCTAAGCTCATCTTTAAAATGTACGGATTTTCCATTTTGATACATATACATGCATATACACATTAACAAATTTATCTTAATTGTCAAAATGTACCCATTATGTACTCTAACTTATTTATGTATTTCCCAATTGATAAATGTTTATATTTCTAATTTTTTCTATAACTGATACAAAAAAAAAACCTTTGTATACATCTTTGTACACATGTCAAAGACCTTTCATTATATAAACCTAAAAAGTTAATTGCTGGTACTTAACATCCTCAATTTTATTTCACATAGTCTACTCTTCCCTCTCCAAAACAAAACAAAACAAAGTATGAGTGTATGTATATGTTAAATTACTCATTTTGTCTTTCATATCTCTAATTACATTCTATTTTCTCTTGCTGTGACTTCCTTTTATCTTCTACTTCTCTATTATTTCTTTAGCTGTGTCTAGTGTGTTGCTTTTTGAATTTATCAAGTTTTTAATTTAAATGTTTAAATTTTTAAATTTCAAAAGTTGTATTTGGTTATTTTTATAAGCCTATTTGTTCTACTTTATATTATCTTCTTTTTTTACTGGGGTGACATCTGTTAGCAAGGATTACATAGGTTTCAGGCATACAGTTCTACAGTGCATTGTCAGCTTGTTGTATAATAAGTTCACCACCTAATGTGAGTTCTCTTTCCATCACCTTATATTTAGCTTCCCCCCCCCCTCCCACTCCCTCCCCAATATATTATCTTTTAAAATATGTTTTTAGCTCCTTTATTTCTTTAATCACATTAAATATATTCATTTTACATCTTCCTACTATTTCCATCTCTTGGGGTGCTAATTTTTATCTTCTTGCATCTGTTTATCATTTGTTTTTTTTTCTTACATAATGTATTATATTTTATTGTGAGTTCATCTACCATAGGAAATGTCTATTCTGTGAGAGTCCTCTGTGAACTGTATTTTTAAAATGTCCCTATGGAGCAGTTTGAGCCTATTTCTGTTTTTGATGGTCCTGGACAAGTTTATTAACCTTTCTCTCTTCATGATGCTTCAACCTGCATGATTGCATAGTTATGAGTGACTATGGGGGACTTAGGACTGGGGACTCAATTTCTATTTTTATCAAAATGTATTTTTATCTATATTTTTATATGCCTATAGCAAAACGGGTGGCTTCTGCTTCAGCACAGTCAGCTTTGTTGATAGAAGTAGCATACTTTATTGCTATTGAATTTTGCACTTAAGTTCTACCTATTACTTATTACATCTTATGCCATTTCCTATTTCCACGCCATTCTCTGTTACTAAATACACAATACTTTTGTAGCACTTCCACCTTGTTAGGTGTAAGCCTGTTCTGCTCACATCCTGAGACAAATTGAAAAACATCCCTTTGGGGATAATAGTCTCTGGGAATGTCTGCAAAGCATGTGGGTTGGAGAATTTCTTAAGTGATGGCATTTTATACTTGTATCTAAACACTTGGCAAGATAGTGTAGCTGAGTTTTGGAAGTCAAATTTGATGCTTAAACCTCTGACTAAGCAACAAAACTGTTCTAAAAATACACACTATGTATCTGTTAACTTTTAAAACATAGTGTTAAGTTTATTCTCTTTCCCTAGAAGGTTAGCAATGAGTCGCATGACTGCAATGATTTCAATCCAAGTCATGACGTAATGTAGATTGTGTGGGCGTTGCATATTATCACGGACTAACTGCCCATGCAAATGACAATGTGTTTGTCCTCACCAGTCGGGCTTCTCTTTCTGTCTGTTCCAATGTGAAAAGATGTCTTACTATGACCTCACTATAGGATTGGATGAGATTTTCACCAGAGGGGACAAGAACATTACTTCTTGGCTTGGCTATAACAAAAAGAAATTCCCAGGAACTATGTGTGTAGGAGAAAACAGCAACATTGGGCTTTGAAGATACCACTTTACCACAAACCACTGCAAAATACAATCAGCTTGAAACAGATCTCCACTCTCCTGAATATTCCCTCTGCATATTTCAGTTTATTGACTCAGCATAAGTGAAAAAAAAATCTTTTAAGCTTTCTATTCAATTAGTACTTACTGGTGCCCATTCTGTGGCACCTCAGCTTTGAATTCTGCACTTTAAAATAAATTTTCTTTCAATGCCAAATAACACATCTCAATTCTATGCTCTTTGTTAATCAAGTCCAAGCAAATCTTTGAAAAATACATTGGAGTTTATATTATTCCCTAAGGACTATTCCAGGGCCAATGAGAAGATAAGATTGATACAACACCCCTGCACGGCGTCCAAAAGTTACCCAGAGCCAGGACATAATGGTTTCATAAACAGTCAGTATGAGTGATGCTACTGAAGAAATTTTACTGAAATAATTAATTGGGTACACAGAGCAATTCCTCTTCCATATAGCATCACTCTGTCATTCCTGAAGGATAAGATATAGTGAGTCACAAGTGCAGATAAACCAAAATAAATATGATTTCTTTCCAGAAAAATAAGGTAGCTATTTAAAGAAATAAAGTAGGTAAATATCAAACAATCTAATAAATTGCCTTGTCAATTTTTTTTAAACCTTCTGCTATCAATGTAGTGTTACATTCAGGTTTTATATTAGCTTTCAAGGCTCCATTAGACATTGTGAGCTCAGTCAGTACCAAACAAACAAACTGAAAGGGTAAGCCAAGATTACTACTGGCTCCAGGATTTTATAGATGAGTCCCCTTTTCTCTTGTCACTCTTGCTGCTGTCTCATTGCAAAAATAAATAAGAAGTACTCATAGAAGATACATGAGTAAATATTATCTGTAATAAATCTCCAATTTGGCAATTATAATAAATAATCTATCAGAAATACTGATTTGTGAATTTTCACAATAATTAGGCTAAACCAAGGTATACCTTGTTTGGCTACTTGCACAAATCCTGTGCCGCTGTGACCACCCTGAAGTCCCTGATCCTGTAGAATCCTGAGTTAAGACATGACGACAACCAAACACTCCAGAAATATAGCAGATTCTAATTCAGACCTTTTAAAAATATAAAAACAGATTAACTAATTGGATGATAATATATGCCATGAAGCTCCTGCTGATGATAGCACATGGAATATCTAAAGTATAAAAGAATATACCAGCAATTCTCAAATGAGGTGTACAATAATTTGCTTGTGGTTTTGACTAGTGGCAATTACAGAGACTATGTCCATATAATCCATAAGAAAATGCCTCCCAGGATATGCAACAACATTGTCTCATTATAACTCACCTAAAATTCCCTGATGGTGTAGTGGCTTGGGGCTTCGGCACTGGTGCTGTCAGCGCTGCGGCCTGGGTTCGATTCCCAGTCAGGGAGCTACCCACATACCAAAAAGCAAAAAATAAATAAATAAATAAATAAATAAAATAAAATAAAGTCTATACTTAATTTCTAATCAGGCTTTAGGTATACAGCTGTCCCTTCTTACCTGAGGTTTTTCTTATGCTATTTCAGTTACCTGCAGTCAATTGCAGTAAGAAAACGTACTAAATGGAAAATTTCAGAAATATACCATTCATAAGTTTTAAATTGCACACTATTCTGAATAGCATGATGAGACCTCACACCATCCCGCTTTATCTTGTCAGGGACATGAATCATCCCTTTGACTGCAGTATCCACTGTTGTCTGCGCTACTGGCCATTAGTCACTTAATAGGCATCTGGGTTATCAGATTGAATGTCCAGGCATTGCAGTGCTGGTGTTCAAGTAACACCTATTTACTTAATAATGGTCCCAAAGCACAAAAGTAGTGATGTTGGCGATTTAGAGATGCCAAAGAGAAGCCATTAAGTGCTTGTTACACATGTCGTCAGAAGGTCAATAGTAGCCTAACACTAAGTCATAGTGCCTATGTCACTCACCTCATCACATGGCCATTCTATCATCTCACATCGTTACAAGGGTAAGACAATACAATTAGATGTTTTGAGAGAGAGCACACATTCATATAACTTTTATTACAGTATAATTGTCCTAATTTACTATTAGTTATTGTTAATCTCTTACTGTACTTAATTTATAAATTAAACTTCATTATAGGTATATCTGTACAGAAAAAATATACAATATATAGGGTTAGATAGTATCCCAATTTTCAGGTATCCACTGT
The DNA here is from genome assembly GCA_004026885.1 of Lyroderma lyra. Classification (NCBI taxonomy): domain Eukaryota; kingdom Metazoa; phylum Chordata; class Mammalia; order Chiroptera; family Megadermatidae; genus Lyroderma; species Lyroderma lyra. Next base: position 17,600 of record PVJL010009851.1, on the reverse strand, counting down.
AGGTTGTGGAATGTACCCTCCAAAGATAATGGGGCACTCCTGTAATAATATTACATTTGCACAATGACATTTGCTGTTTGAAGTGCTTTTTCATCCATTATCTTTTAGGATCTATGTATAATTATATGTTGCACATAATCAAGAGTTCAAAATAAATCTGAGGAACAGTAAAATTGATACTATTATTTGTTATTTTTTTATCCATAGCCTGGATTTATGCACCAGAGTGTGTTAGTGACACAACACTGGAGGGAATGAACTGTACCTGGGACAATAGGATTAAAACTCACAAGCTTCATGATGACTGTAAGATAGGTTACTCATATTATACAAAGAAGAGGTTCTATAGGAAAAAGTACCCAGGGTGAAACTATAAAGGGAGTATCTCAGTCTATTTGAGCTAGAACCGATAATAAAAACACCACAAACTGAGTGATTTAAACTATAAACTTTCTTTCTTTTTTCTCACAGTTCTGGAGGATGGGAAGTTCAAGATCAAGGTACCAGCAGATTTGGTGTCTGGTGAAAGCCAGCTTCAGGGTTGGGGACTGTGTCTTCTCTCTGTGCTCTCACATAGTAGAAGAGCAAGGAAGCTCTCCAAGTCGTCATATAAGGGCACTAATGCCATTCATGAGAGTTCTGATAAAGAGCCATGTCTCCCAATACCATCACATTGCAGGTTAGGATTTCAAAATAAAAATTTCAGGGGGCACAAACATTGCGTCTATATTAGGAGGCAAAGATTACTTCCTGTAATCTGTACCCTCTTTTATCCTTCAAGGTGCAAGCTCTGAGATCTCTGTCCATTCTATCAGTATTCCTCTATACTTTCTAATAAATACTTTGGTAGGCAAAATAATTCCCCAAGGATGACCCTGCTCTAAACTCCTGTGGCTGTGTTGCCTTACATGACAAAAGGGACTTTGCAAATGTGATTAAGTTTAGAAACCTTGAGCTAGGGAGATTAGCCTGGATTACCCATGGGTCCCAAATTCATCGTATGAGTCCTTAAAAGCTAAAAATGTTTCCCAGTTGTGGTCCGAGAGAGAGAGGTGACAGAAGAAAGTTCAGAAATGTGGTATTGCTGGCTTTGAAGGTGAAGAAGAAGGTCATGAGCCAAGGAATGCATGTAGTCTCTAGAAGTTTTTGAAAAGGCAAGAAAGTAGACTTCCTCCTAGAGCCTCCAAAAGGACTGTCACTGTGATTGTAGCCCAGCAAAACCCATGTTGAACTTCTGACTTACAGAACTGCATGGGAATAAAGTTGTGTTACTTTAAACCACCAAGTCTGTGATAATTTGTAATGGGCAGTTAAAGAAAACATAACAAAAACTCAATAAATATTTGAATTGACTCAATTTTACAACTTGTTTAAAACTGTTTTGTTTATAAATTGTAATTTACACTATTCAAAGTGGAAACAATTGGCCACACACACACAAAAATAAACTTCTATAACATTTTTCAACATTTCAGAGTTTTAGTAAAAGAATGAATATTATTGGAACACTGATAAATGAACTTAATAAAAGGCCCTTTGGGTTACATAAACTTACTGTCGAGAAGCCATTTTTCTTTTCCTTAAAGGGTAGAAAATGAACTAAAGGTCTTCTAAAATAGAATCCTATTTCTCTTCCGTTTCTGACTCTGAAAGATCGAAGAGGAGCTATAAGCAGGTGCTGGGAGTTTGGTTCTATTATTTGATTTCTTTATTCCTTTTTTTCACTCATTCATTTGTTAACAGGTCTTTCTCTGACAAGCACTGTGCAAAAAGTGGAAGCATAAATAAAATACCAGTAATACCTTCTCTCATGGAGCCCTTAATTTTATTGAGAGATTCCCTGGAATGAGGAGTAACAGGCTGAAATGCTTAATTTGGGACTTTTGTTAAAGTTGAGTTTGGAGCAAAGCAGTGAATACCAGTTGAATAATAATGAGTTTGGCTGAAATAATTGACTGCAAAGTTCCTTTTAGCTCCACGAGGGAAAAATACCTGCTCTAAAGAGCAGAGTGAGAGCAACAAGCACATTTTGGAGAAACTTTTGGAAATCCAAATTTGAGTAAGAGAAGTGAAATGTTTCTTCTAGGTAGAAATTAGACAGAATTTACATGAGAACTCTAATTAGCAGATGGATTTAAGGAGGAATTAAAGGTAATAACTAACCTTAGTTGCATACATTTCTTTAAATCTTATTTTACACTACATTTATTATTATTGTATTCCAAAAGTATATTGTATATACAAATGTGCATTTTTGTTTCTATAATAAGAACTCCATTCTTTTAGAATAAGCAGAATTACGAAGATCTCATACTTCTGTCAAGTTCCCACTAGTCTCCACAGAGTCATAAACCTATTTATAGGCTCTCAGAGTTGCACACATCGAGTAAGGGAGGGTAGGGTCAGCCTGCAGAGATGTACATGAGGAAGTATTGGGAAATAAATGAAACAATAGTAACGGAAGAAGCATGTCTCTATTTTAAGACAGAATAAAACTAATTCTAAATTTATCCTGCAGCAGAGAATTACAAAATAACAGTTTTTGATATTTTGAGCCACAGAAAATAGTAATTGTTTTCTTAGAACAAGAAATAATATGGCTCTGAAGAGTGGGAAATCAGACGGGGGAAAGGAATATGTCTACATCTAGGGAATCAAAGACCTTGGACAAGACAAATCTAACTGATGCAAACGAATTACCCTCTTTTTCAAAATAATTATTTGTTATTTAGGGGACTACTCATTTTCTATACTTATTTTTAGTTGTATTTTAAAATACACTAAGTATAGTTAGCAAATTCTAAACCTCTCCTTTCATTTTTATTTTTTCCTTTTCTTGCTTTTTGCTAAGTTGAGCATTTTAATTTTCTTTTATCTTTCTTATTAATTTGATAGTATTAATATTAAGCTTTTCTGTTCTACTGATGTTTATTTTATCTCTAGCATTAACATGTTATATAACTAATATATAATATATAAATATGAGAATAATAATGCCCTTGAGATACTGTATGTTATATGCCTCTTGTGCATCTACCCCATTTCTTCAAAATGAAAGCTTTTATTTTCTACTCTCCTCATCCAAATCCATGCTTTCCAGAGACAGTAAGAAAGTTTTGGTTCTATATTATTATAATATTGTTCCTTTTACCTATTTTTTAATTTTACAAATAATTAACATGTATTAAATTATCCTGTTACATTATAATCCATTTAGCATTGATCTCAAAAAAAATTCTAACATTTGTATCTAACTTTCTATTGTTAGATCTGTGTTTAATTTTCAATGGTTAGAATGTTTTCTTGAATCTTTTCTCAGATAAATAATTTGGCTGGGAGACCTTATGACCAAAATATTTCTCTTATTTCACAGATAAATTATATCTCAGCTGGATACAGTTTTCTTAAAGCACAATACTTCACTCTCAGTAATCTAGATAGTAAAGGGTTTATTTTAGCCTTCTTTCTTTTCCTTATTTGTAATTTCTTTCTGTGTTGGTGAGAAATCTAGCTCTCATTTTTTCACCAAATATAATTTATTGTCTCAATCCCAGAATACACATAAAGTTGATTCAGAATTGAATTGTTAATCCATAACCCTGTGAGAAATAAGTTTACTAAATAACATACAATATCTCTGTCTAGTATCTTTTAAAAATTATTATAACTGTACTGTTATGTGAAAACTGTAGTTTTGGTCAAAATGGAATTTTCCTAAATTACTTAAGTTCTTTTCTTCCCTACCTCCTTCGATGAGGCTTTATTGTCCATTTGCAATCAAGTTAGATTCATTTGTTACTCTTGGTATTTTATCTTCCCCAACTCATGTCCGCATCTTTCACATGCACACCTGGCTGAATGTATTGACATGTGGTAGTTACCGTGGCACTAAGAGTCAGAGAAATACAAAAATGCCTATTCAAAAAATGCTGCCCCCCTTTACTACTTCTAGGCCCCTCTCATTTCTCCATTCTTTATACTCCATCCTTATTAAGCATTAATATTTTAGAACTTCTTATATGTTGTCAAGTTGCTGACCATAAAGGTTACAAATATTTGGCTTTATAACCATTAATTTGTATGAAAAAGTCCTAACTCAAATAATTGCTATAAAACGTGCATATTAGTGTATTTTCTAATGTCTTAGTTGAAAAAAATATATCTTAATTATATTCCCTTAGTTACTTGCTTTAACATTTTTATATAGTAATACATACCACTGCATTGGCACTTGGTTTGTATCAGGTGTGTGCTAAGCACTACTTCACAAATGAATAATAAATGTTACTTTTCAATTTTTACAAATTAAAAAACAAAGACCTGATATTTGAGTAATGCAAGCCAACATTCTCACAGCTAGTAAATGTCTCTGATGTCTTTCTTCTTACCAACTAGGCTATTTACTGAACATTTTTATGTCACCCTTTATAAGTTAATGGTCTATGTTCTTTGCCCATATTCATTTAAAAAATAAAATGTTTGTCATTTTCTTTGATTTTTAAGCAAGAGCTGTTTAAATGGTAAAGATTAAATTTTTCCTGCATTATGACAAAATTATTTTTATGTCCTTTGCCATTTGCTTTGTAAATAAGTCTGTGCTGTTTGGGGAGGTACACATATCATTTATTTTTAATATATTTAAATGTATCAGTGTTTTCCATTATGGCTTCTTGGACGCCTACCAGGACAGAGGACGTTCAAGAGCCAAGAGAACAACAAATGGTACCAACTAAGTAAAATAAAATCACGTTATTCTTTCCCTCCAGTCCCCATTTCCAACCTGCCGGAAATGGGTATAGTAGCCACGGGGAGGAGCATGGTGATGCGAGATGCCTCAGGCTCCCTTCTTTAAGCTGCTCTTCACGAGGCTCGAGCCTGAGCCAGGAAAGAGTGCAAGTGTTTAACTGAAGATAAGAGTAATATTTTTATTTAGGCTTCAGTATTTTTATGCCTACAAATGAACAAAATCCATGGATTCTGTCTAAATTATTCTAAATGTGGGATAAAAATATCCATCAAAGCAGGTATGAGTGCAATAACAGGGGAAAGGAGTTATGATGGCTTATTTACATCAACTTGACTGGTCCATGGGCTGCCGAGATATTAATATTTAAACATTATCTGGATGTGTCTGTGAGGGTGTTTCTGGATGAGATTAACATTTGAATCAAGTAAATTGAGTAAAGCAGAGTACCCTCCCCACTGTGGCATTTTTCTATGTGGCATTTTTTTCCCACGGATAGAATTACTCAAAACATGACAAAATGCACAGACTACAAATTCATGAAATGCAAAAGAGGCAGTTCACTTGTTCCTTACAATGTGTATTAAGAAGAGGATAACAGGACTAATAAAAAAATTGTTATGGCCTTTAATGTAGAGTAAATCCCTGAATTACTTTTCTAAATATGGTTTTACCTTGGCAGCTGGCCAGGCAATTGCTGCTTTATATTCCTAGTGAATATTAACTCAAAAGTAAAGTAAATGGCATATCCTATTTTAGAAATGTGTAATGATAAAATGGTGTCATAGGAAATACATAAAAATTTCCATTTTAATAAGTTAAATCATCCATAAAATGCTAAAGAGAAGAAAGGTGAACTATTTATGGATTTAAGACATTTTCAACTTAGAGATATGACATGTTATAAAAATTAACCTTCTTCATCACAGTTTTACCCTACTTTTAGGAAAATTTTATTTAAATCAGAAATAAAACACACCCCCATACAAGGGTTATCGGGAAAAAATCCAGCCATAGATGCCTATGTTTTTCTTATAATGTGGCTGGGTACTTTCCAGACAGCCCTTGTGTCTCGAACATCTGCTGTTCTTTGCACACTGCTGCCTGGCATGTTCTTGCACCTCCTGTAAGTCTTCGCTTCAATGTCACCTTCTCAGTGATATTTTCTCTAACCATTCCATTTCCAATTGAACCCTTCTCTTTCCCCCATTCTCCCAGCACTCCCTCACCACTTACAATGCTTTAGTTTTCTTCTTAACACTTAGCACCCTCTGGCGTCTTATCGATTCTCGTCCCGCCTCACCAAAAATGTGAACTTTCATGAAAGCAGGAAACTTGTCTTTTTTGTTTATTTCTCCCAAAACATTGTCTGACACGTAAGAGGTACTCAAGACCATCTATCATTCTCACATATATTAAATTGCCTTTTAAATTTAAATTTCTTCATGATTTTTCTTTGATATAGGATTTACTTGGCCCTTTATCTTTCAAAATATATGAAGGGTAATTAGTACTTTTGCTATCCATTTCCATCTTAATTTATTGTTGCAAAACAATGCTACCAATGTGCTGCATCTTTGAAACTATTTTCACTCCATTTCTCTTCCAATATTTAATCTGCTTTTTAAATGTTCCACATGTACTTAAAAAACAATCTTTGTTTTTCAATTATTCATACACAGGTCTTTATATTCGTTTAGGCAGACTTTTTCAAATGTCTATACTTACTATTTTGTCTACTACATCGATCAATTACTAAGAGAAATGTGTCAAAAATTTCCCCAAAAATATCAAATGGTAGGTTTATTCATTTCCCTTTGTAGTTGTGCTAATGCTTTGTTTTATATATCTTCATGATTGTAGCATTATTGTATCCTTTTGGTGATCATTAATTTCTAATCAAAAGTTTTTGCCCTAAAATAAGCTTTCATTGTGTTAATACAGCCAGATCAGTTCTATTTTTTTATGTTGATATTGTTTTCTCCATGCCCCCTCCCCCCCATATTCTACCTCTGAATCTTCTCTTCTCCTACAGAAACAACATGAAAAACAGATTTGCAAACCTGAGTGTCATTTACTGGACAGAAAGCATTAATGTGATTTACAAACCCCTAGACAATATAATTTAAACCTAGAGAAAACCACTGATCTAATGTGATGTCATAATACATCTTTTTTTTATATATTATGTAGATTTTATGCCATAGAGTGCCAGATTTTATGGTAGCATAGAAGAATAAATATTGGCTAACATGAATGATTCTTATGACAACTTTGTGAGATGGTGAAAGTGTTATCTTTATTTCACAGGTATGAAAATACAGACTTAGAGAGTTTTTAATGATTTTTCAAGCTTATTCAGGTGACAGAGGAAGAACTGGAATTGATATCTTTGGAAGTCCCCATTTAGGGTTCATTAGCTGCATGACAATGCCTCTCTCTAGCATTGATATTTGTCAAATGAGCAAATATGGGGTGTGAAAAATAGTTCCAGATAAAAAAATATGGAATGTTAAAATGATCGATGTATGCTAATTACATCATTGATGGAGTCACCAAAACTAAAACCATCACTGAACCCCTTTGCACAGGAGCATAATGGAAAAAGTTAAACTAAGGTAGTTATGATAGCAAAGGCAAGAAAAAGAAAATAGCAACATAGAATATATATTAGCTGTGATAAGTCTCTTAATCTTTCCTTTCTCCAAAATTAGTTTTTATGTAATTTCAACCAATATATGCCCATGTATCACTTACATAACCAAAATAAAATATAGGACCACTGAAAAGTCATAGTTTTAATAATAAAATCACTATCTTTGTGTTTAGTATGTGCCCTCTTTTATTTTATAAATTATAGGTGTTTAAAAATAACCTCTTCTCAATGAACAGAAACATTTCTATGAAGTAAGCTTATCTTATGCAACAAAATTCAGAAACAGTCTTGTGGAGCTGGGTATTTAAAGCAACCAACTCCATGTCTAGTTAAGGAAATATGCCACCATCATTAAGCACATGAATGGTAACAAGCTATTTCCTTAATGAACATCTAGTAAGGTATTCTAAAGCCACCTTTACGAATAGCCTTAAAAATCATTTGGACTAACAACATTCGTCTGGCCTACTAGATTATCAGAGTCCTCAACTATGTCCCAGCTTTTTCTGTGTTCTGGGAAACTAACCTTCCTTCTTCAGCATGCTTTTTCCTATTGCTTCACCTGACGTCTCTCTAACCCCTCAATTTTGCTCTTACGCTCTGTCAGTTGCTCGTTCTCTCTGTGGCCACTGTTGGGAGTACATGGTGATGAGGGTGCCCTTCTTAATACTCAGTTGTACTTAGTGGACATTATCTAGGCTTGTTTCTCTGCAACTGCACTCATGAGCTCTGTAGAAAATCTAGACAGTGTTCCAGCATCTCTGTGCATCGATGCAAGTTTCTTTATAAACATAACCTTCTATCCTTGACACTCTTGATTTTCACTCTTTCCCTAGGCAGCACTTTAGCTACAATCGATGTGATATGGTGCTTTGAACCATGTTGAGGCTCTCAAGGTTGAGGGAAGTGTACATTATCAGTAGATATTTATTGAGATTCTTCTTTGAGCCTAACACAATGCTTAATGAGGAGATACTGAGCATGGATAATTGAAAATTATGTTTTATGAATGGAAATAGTGATATCAGGAATAATTACTAGGTTGAAAAAATATGCAAGATTTGTCATCAGAATAGCACCAAGACATCCAAGAGGAAACCTAGACAACTGAAAAGTGTGAGTAGAATTCTAGATAGTCTATATCTTAGACTATAATGCAAGTAATGAAGAGTACACCCATGATACATCTGCCAGAAATAGGGCAGCAAGGTCTAAGTTTTTCTGGTGCTCTAAGAAGGAGATTGAAACTCTGAAAGAAAGATTTTATGTCCTTGTATCTTCATTAAAAGCAAAGTAGAGTTCTCAGCATTCTAGGTAGCAGCATAGGAAGACCCTAAACTCACTTCATCCCACAGACACACTAAATATACACTCACACATCTCACAGACACACCAAATATACACCTAAACATATAAGGAATGGTGATATTCATGATTACACTTACATTTTTAAAAAATCACTTTACTGAAAACTTGTAATTTATGTACTCTCTGTATGCATATTTTACTTTGAGAAAAAGTTTATTTTAAAAGCAAGTTAAAATTATATAAACTTAAAAGTTTTACATGTGCCTTCCAAGAAGTTCTCTGCTTTAGTAAAATCACAGGCGATAACTGAGAAATAAATGTGATTACATGAGAATGAGAAATATATTTTGCTGGGTAATTTTTCAGAACATTAACTCTAATTTGTCATTGAAAGTATATCATGTGAAATACATTGTAGATATTAAAATAATAAGTTGATCTCTAATCCTTTATGCAAATGCCAAATAAACATTAAAATAATTCTGCAGATCTATAAGGAGAGAGATCAGGAAAGAAATCCAAGAGTATTAAGTGGAAAAAAAAAAGTAAGTCACAAAGAGGTGTACAAGGGCTGTCTGGAAAAAGAAAATCTAGCCATAAATGCCCCTATTTTTCATATTACATGGCTGGATACTTTCTGAATAGCCCTCTTATGTTGTATAACCTATTTTGGGAATTTGCTTTAGTTTTGTAAGTAGGTTAGTTTTTGCCTGTTTTTAAACTTTATATAAATGGAACTTAAAAACTATGCATTCTTGTATGTGAGTAAATGAATAGAAATGTTACCAAGTATAAGAAAGAACAAGGTCAAGTGGAATATTCCCAAAATTGCCAGTGGAATTTATATCTGATGATTAAGATAATGGGAGATTTAAATCACTATATTTTATATAGTTTCATGATATTTCTTATAATGATGGTAAACTGGTTTGGTAAGCAAGAGAAAAAAGATCAGCTTTTCCTTCTTAGCAGTTTTCTCACTTATTCTGTCACTTGGGGGAATTCTTTTTCTTTTATCAAGTTGAGCTATGAACATATATAATTCTTTAGAAATATTTTAACTACCATGTCTACGTGTTTTCATGATAAGGTCTTCCATCTTAGCTTAGCGTCAGCCACGTTATCAGAACTGAACATTCTATTAAATTTCTATCTTTCTAGTATACCCCAAATTTCTGTTCCTTTGATGATGCTCTCTTTTTTACTGGTGATTTAAGATGTTGGTTTCTTTTTATTTACTTATTTATTTAATTTATTGGGGTGACATTGATTAGTAAAAATTACATAGGTCCCAGGTGTACAATTCTACATTACATCTTCCATGTGTTGTATTATGTGTTCATCACCCAGAGTAAGTTCTCTTTCCGTCACCATGTATTTGTGTCCCTGTCCCTTTCCCCCTGCCCCTATCCCCCCTTACTCCCAGGAAACTACTAAATTATTGAATGTGCCCATGAGTTTTGTTTCTTTGTTGCATTTGATTCTATGTTAACAATCCAACTAAATTTCTCCATCCCTTTCCCTTATTTTACCCACTCTCCCATCCCTCCTCCCATCTTAAAGACGTCCCTCTAACATTCTTTGTAGTACTGGTTTGGGGGTGAGGAATTCCTTTAGCTTTTTCTTATCTGAGAAGCTCTTTATCTGTCCTTCCATTTTTAATGTGAACCTTGCTGGATATTATTCTTGGTTGTAGAGCCTTGGTTTGCATCATGTTGAATATTTTCTGCCGATCACTTCTGGCCTGTAAATGTTCTGCTGAGAAATCCACTGAGAATCGAATGGATGTCCCTTTATAAGTTACTACTTACATTTCTTTTGCTGTTTTTAGAATTTTCTCTTTTTCCTTAACTTTTGCCATTTTAATTATGATGTGTCTCAGTGTATTCCTTTTTGGGATCATTTTGTTTGGGATTCGCTGTGCATCCTGGACTTTGCCAGGTTAGGAAAATTGTCAGTCATTATTTCTTCAAATAATTTCTTGATCCCTTGCTTTTCCTCTGTCCCTCCTGGCACACCTATTATTCTGAAATTCTTCCACTTAAAATTGTCCCAGAGGAATCTCAAACCATCCTCATTTTTCTGGATTCTCCTATTTATCTCTTCTAAATGGATGTTTTCTGCTGGCTTTCCCTGCATATCACTGCCTTGTGCTTCTGTTTTATCTAGTTTGGCGACTTTTATTCCATTCATCATTTCAGTTAATGTAGTCATTATCTCTCTCTGGTCCTTTAAAATGGTTTGTAAGTCTTCTTTAATGCTTGCTATCTCTCTATTGAAATTATCATTCAGTTCCTTAAGCATTTTTATAATCATTGCTTTGAGCTCTCTTTCTGACAGTTTACCTGTTTCCATCTCTTTAATTGTCTGGTTTCTCATATTTGCAGCCTCTCTGGACCCTCCCAGCTGTAATTTCTTTGGTGTTCACTTCTGATACTGGGTAGACAGAGGTCTGTGGTAGAGGGGCATTTTTGGCTTTGTTTTCTTCCTGCATCTCTGGGGGTCATGCAGGGAGTTTGTACCTGTCTGTTCTGCATTTGCCCCATGGACAGATTCTGCCCTGAGCCTTGGGGTCAGCTGTCCTGTTTGTTGGTCTTTCAAACTATCCTGGTTGTGGGCTGAGAAATTTGCACATGCAGCCCCCTCTCTCTTTCTCCTTCCTGGCCAGAGCATTCACACTGTGGTTCCTCACTGCCCAGTCACTCTGGGAATTGGAGTGAAGTCTGGCTTCTGCATTTTGCAAACTGGTCTGCACCTCCTGGGGCCAAAGTGAGGTGGGTGTAGTATCTCACGCTCCGCCTGTGGACCCCCTTTCCTCTGTTCCATGGACCAAGTGAGGTGTGGAGCATTCTGCTACCTTCTTCCTCCTCTTCCCTTGTCCAGTGGTAGAGTTCCAGTGGGGACCTGTGCACAGTTGTGTCCCCACTCTTCTTTTTATTTCTCTTTTGTTTAACCCTCTGGCAGCCTGCAGGTACCTTAATGCAATAAGTAGATTTCTTAGCTGTTACTGTGAGTTGTGTAGAAGATACTTGGTTGAGGTATAGGTGTTTTCTTAGTTGTAATCTCCAGAGGAGTTCTTGGAGGTCCCTCTCATGCCACCACTTTGTTGTGTCTCTTTTGTTTCTTTTTAAAAATATCTTCTCTGTTTCTTTGCAACAAAGGAATTTGTGTTGGGAGAAGTAGAAATGTGTTTCAGTTTATTACCTTCCTTTGATGACCCATAATACTTATTATACTCACTAACTATGTATGATCTCTTGGGGTGAGACCTAGAGAAACATGTCTCACCCCAAGGCTGTATGAGCCAGGTTGTATGACAGCAAAGATAAGTAACAAAAGGAGCAGAAGAAGCACATTCACCAACCACATCTTCATGTGTAGGTCTCAATGTAGAGTGCTGTAAATTACTACAGTGTGTCCTTACAAAAATCCTATGAGATCGATTTTACTCTCTTTATTAGTTTTGTACTTATTTTATGCAAATTACCACAAACTTCCTGGCTTAAAACAACAGAAATTTATTCTCCCAGAATTCTGAAGGCTAGAAGTCCAAAATCAGTGTCACTGAGTCAAAAATCAAGGTGATAGGAGGGCCACACTTTCTCCAGAGGCTCTAGGGGGAAAATCTATTCCTTACCTATTCTAATTCCTGATGGTGGCTAGCATTTTTTGGCTTGTAGTCACATAACTACAATCTTTAAGGTCAGCATCATCAAATCTCTTTATGCTCCTTCTTTACATGGCATTCTCTTTTTGGTTTTCAAATGTTCCCACTGCCTCTTTCTTACAGGGATACTAATGACTGCCTCAAGAGTCCATTCTTTGTTTCTTCACAATGTCTCAAGGATAATGTTTATCCTATGCCTGTCTCATCATTGTGTGTTAGAAGGATATAGCTTGTTGTTTCATTTCACAGATTCACAGCTAGAGAAGAATTTTGCCCCAAGTATCACTCTTATCTGATTTAGATAATGTTTAGATGAAATTTTGGATTTAGAATTGATGCTAAAATTGGTTAAGACTTTCAAGGTTATTGGGAATGGGTAAATGTATTTTGTATGTTAGGACATAAAGTTGGAGGCCTAGAGAGTGGAATGTTGTGGGCCGAACTGTCTCCTGGACCTCAGTTTATAAATTAAGGTCCTAAAATCTAGTACCTTGGAATGTGACTATATTTGAAAATAGGGCCTTTAAAAAATTAATTGAATAAAAATGAGGTTATTAGTTTATACCCTAATCTAATATCAATAGAGTCCTTATAAAAAGAGGAAATTTGGACACAGGCACACACAGAGTGAAAATCCTATGAAGAAACAGGGAGAAGATACCTATCTACAAGCCAAGAAGACTGGCTTCAAAAGAAACCAACTCTGTTGACAACTTGGACATTAGCCTCCAGAATAGTGAAAAAATAAACTTCTGTTGTTTAAGCCACCCAATCTGTGGTCATTTGTTATGACAGACCTTGGAAACTAATATACTCCACCTCAAGATCCTTAACTTAATCATATCTACAAAGTCTTTGCCATAAAGATAATATTCACCAGTTCTGCAGATCAGGATCTGACATTTTTTGTGGGCAATTTTTTAGCCAATCACATTTTCATTTTACAAATGAAGAAACAGAGATTGAGAGATGAAAAGAAACTGCTAAGAATCATCTACTTATAGTTTGATGCAGGGTTTACCTAAAATCTAGGTGACATAAAAACCAGAGTATGAAATAAAAAATAGTACTTTTAAAGTGACATGTTCTACTTTCACTCCCATCAAATTGGACAACTAAAATTACAGGAGATATTGATGGAGAAAGGCAATAGAGTAGGTGATAAGAAAATATTTTACTTTTCTTGCATTTTTTCTAAGGTATATAAGATCATTTTGAAGTAGAAATTAATGCTGACAATATATTAACCAGAAAAGGGATCAAACAGCCAACATCAGTAACAGCTCATGGATCCCACAGCTATGAGTAGTAGCTAGATATATGCACAGCATTGAGCACAAAGGAAAAAGTCATACTCCTCAAAGAAAAATTCAGTGCCAGGATCCTGTGTGCATTTATTCCTAATTCTTTTCTATAGCTCTTCCAATATACATTTTAAATATCCATAGGATTTACATGACACATTGAGTAGTTTATTCTTTTAAGTAATTATGGGGTCTGACGATTAAGTTCATGAGCTTGCCACCATGCACTTATGTTGGCAGCACCATACAAACAACTCAGTAAGGTTTCACAACCTTGGTATCTGTGTCTCACAGCTGTGTTAATGTCAATGTGTGACAGAGTCTTGCTGAGTAGCTGGCATTCATTATTGTTGTTGTGTGTTTTTGTGTGCCATTGTGAGAATGTTGAAGTTTGAATTAGAGCAATGAACAAACATTACATTTCTTGTTAAACTTGGCAAGAGTGGAAGTGAAATTAGTGACATATTAGTCCAAGTTTATGGGGATAATGCCATGAAGAAAATGGTAGTGCACAAATAGATGAAATGTTTTTTCTGAGGGGAGAGAAAGCATCACTGATGAAGGGAGTTCAGGGTGGCCAGTAACAAGCAGAACTGACAAAAACATTGCAAACATTTATCAAGTTGTGTGTCAAAATTGTCAGCTAACTGTGAGAAGTGCAGCAGACCAAGTAAATACTCATAGAAAAACAGGACAATCTTAACTGAACATCTTTGCATGAGAAAGGAGCTCACCAAGGAACAAATGCAAAGGAGAGTCAAAGTTTGCCAAGACCTTTTGGAGAGGCAAGACAATGTTTTGGGCCATGTTATCACTGGTGATGAAGCATGGGTGTACCAATACAACTCTGAAACAAAGCATCAAAGCACACCATGGAAGTCAATTCTCCATGACCAAAAAAATTCCATCAGTCCAAATCAAGAGTCAAAATGATGTTGCTAACCTTTTTTTGATATCAGAGGGATTGTTCATTATGAATTTATACCAACTAGACAAACAGTCAACCAAGTTTACTATTTGGAAGTGCTGAGAAGACTGCATGAAAAAGTTAGATGAAAATGACCTGAACTTTTCACCAACAACTCATGGCTACTGCATCACTGTGAGTGAGCTTTTAGCCAGTACACAAATAACTGTATTGGAACACCCTCCCTACTCACCAGATCTGGCTCCCAACAACTTTTTATTTACCTGAAGATAAGGGAAATATTAAAAGAAAGACATTTTGATGACACTCAGGACATCAAGGGTCATATGATAACAGCTCTGATGGTCATTCCAGTAAGAGTTCCAAAATTGCTTTGTAGGGTGGACCAGGCACTGATGTCAGTGCATAGCTTCCCAAGGGGAGTACTTTGAAGGTGGCCATAGTGATATTCAACAATGAGGTATGTAGCACTTTTTCTAGGATGAGTTCATGAACTTAATTGTCAGACCTCGTATTCCTTCTTGGCATATGTAAAAGATTAAATTTTGTCCACGCATCTATCCTCTACCATGTTAAGAAAGTATTAAAAAAATTTCTAGTTAAATGACCCAAAATCATTTCTATGGAAATGACAGATAATTTGGCAGCAAGCAGTAGTGATCCAAAGAATTGTTACTTTGTGAACTGTATTTTTAGTTATTATTGAAAACTGTTCAAGCTTACAATTGAATTTCTTTGATGCCCCAACTAAAGTTTTCTTGTTTTGAGCCTGCAGGACTATGCTAATTTCTGAGTTGTGAAGAATTTATTAGAAGTTTATTTTAGTTTTTACAAGCAGTAAGCAACATCAGGACCATTTGAATTCATCCCTTTTAGAACTAGTATCAATCATCAGTGCTATTTGGCTGTTGCCAAATTTCCATGGACAACTTATATGTGAGTAACCTGAGAGTTTTCAATCTATTGAGTAGAAAAATATTTTCTTGGCTTTAATTTGTTAATCTACATACTTTGGTTTTCTGATTTCCTCCCTCCATATACTCTAATTTCCCTTCTGTCCTTTTCTTTTGTGTTAGTTGAGACAATCCATTGTTGGACTATTTACCATCTCTCTCCTTCCCCAGGATAGGAGCACCTTAACTTCATGTCTCCTAGCAAGCCATTAAGTTATTATGTCAAAAATAACTTATATGAAGCAAAAGTCAAGCATAGCTAGTGATATTAAAAATAATATTATAAGGAAAGCCTATGTTTTGTCTTCATTCAGCTGATTACCAATGTTGGCTCAGCTCTATGAACTAGCTCTGTTTCCATGGACAAGACACTGAAACTTCCCAAACTCCATTGGCAACATCTATAAAATCATTAAGTATATCTATATGCTTATGTAGTTTTCAGTTCTGTGACTCCTATCTAATCATGTAAGATATTATACACCATATGTTTACTGGTATATAACACTGTTCAAACCACTTTACAGATATAGTATTTTGTCCTTATATTGGTCCCAGAAGAGTTACTATAAAATAGAGTTGAGGGAATACAATAAAATAAAATGTTTCAATATATTATTTGATGAAAAACACAGATAATACATAATATTGTTTGAGTACTAGACATGGAAATACACTGGCAAGGTCAGGAAGGCTTACAGAAAAAATAATTTGAATTGAATGACTCATCTATACATTCATCTATTCATTCATCAATTAAATATTTATTGAGCCCTGTGGCACGTGCTGAGGACACACAAATTAATCAGACTTAATCTCTTTCCTCAAGAATCCTTGTAGAGAGGAGGGCAAGATGGTGACTGGAGAGGAGGTCCCTAAAGCCTCTCCCAGAAAACACAATTGAACGGCCACCCAGGAGCCAAGAAAGAGAACCCTGAGTGACAAAAATGGCAGCTGAGAAATCCACGCATCGCAAGTAAACACCTGAAGGTTGGAGAGAAGGGGGCGAGTGGGAGAGAGGGGAGAGAGCAAAGGTGGATCACAAGAGGACCCAATTGCAGCTGACCATCCAGAAGCAGTGCAGTGCATGGGAGGGGAGAGACCAAGAGGTGACAAGACGAAAAGCCCTAGCAAAGTGGCAGAACAGTAGGAGTTCGTTGGGGAGCTGGGCTGGGGAGCTGGAATTTGGAGCAGCGAGTTGGGGACAGAGCTTGGGAGCCAACCTCTGGAACTTTTGAGTGGTAGCAGGGCTGAGTGAGGACTCTGAACTGCATAGACAACACCTTGGCTCTAGGCTCCCTTGGGGCCCAGAGCGCACGTGTGCACAGCTCCTGTGCAGTGCTGTGGTTCCTGTTCCCTGCTCGCTGCGGGGGCAAGCCAGCTGTGGTGTGGGCAGCACACAGCCCTTGCATGGGGCTGTGGCTTCCATTCCCTACCTGCTGCAGAGGCGGGCTGGCTGCTGTGTGGGCACACGGGGTTCCTGCATGGTGCTGTGGCTCCTGTTCTGGCCTGCTGCAGAGGTGAGCTGGCTGCCTTCCTACCGCGGGGTCAGACCCACAGCTCCAGACTTGTGCGTGCGCCTGCTCATGCGCCCCTGGGTCCTAAAAGCAGTGTGAGCCTGCAGACTCTGCCTAGAAAGAAAGGTGGATTTGATAGCATTCGCCCCAGCCAGCAGGAGCACACTTGGCCTGTATCACACAGCTTCCCCAGCATAGGGCAGAAGGTGGAGCTGCCCCAGTGTGCCTTTTGTTGGCCTCTCCCCTTTCCTACAGCCTCCCCAACCAACTACCTAACTACAGGAAGTGGAGGGACCATGATAGATGTGCACCACCTCCAAATGTAGCAGGAGACCAGAAACAAGAAATAAATAACCCCTCTCTCTCCCAAAACTTGCCCCCCACCCCGAGTGCCACCTTGTGTCTGTCCTACAGCAAGACACCACAAAAGTACCAATCTGGGCTTCTGCGAAGTACTACACAACATAATACCCTCATGTCAAACAGGAAGAACCCAGCAGACAGGATGAAGTCCTTAAAAACT